>CABHPR010117065.1:0-13898 GCA_902168415.1 Peromyscus melanophrys
GAGAGAG
Source organism: Peromyscus melanophrys (assembly GCA_902168415.1). Classification (NCBI taxonomy): domain Eukaryota; kingdom Metazoa; phylum Chordata; class Mammalia; order Rodentia; family Cricetidae; genus Peromyscus; species Peromyscus melanophrys. The sequence continues at coordinate 8 of CABHPR010117065.1, forward strand.
GAAAGAAAGAAAGAAAGAAAGAAAGAAAGAAAGAAAGAAAGAAAAAGAAAGAAAGGAAGGAAGGAAGGAAGAAAAGAAAGAAAGAAAGAAAGAAAGAAAGAAAGAAAGAAAGAAAGAAAGAAAGAAAGAAAGAAAGAAAGAAAGAAAGAAAGAAAACCTAAACTTGGTAGCAAACTATTGCAATCCCAGTCCTGGCAAGGCAGAGACAGGTAGGTCCCTGGGACTCAATGGCTGCATAACCTTCCTTCTCAGATTACTAGTCAGTGAGAGACCCTGTCTCAAAAAAACAAGGTGGGTGGCTGCATTAGTTGCTTTTCTGTTGCTGTGATAAAACACCCTGACCAAAAGGAAATCAAAGGGGAAAGGGTTTATTTTAGCTTACAGTTCCAGAGGGATGGAGTCCATCATGGTGGGGAAGACATGGCTGCAGTCAGGAAAAGCTTGATCCAGGATCTGGACTCTGGTTCATCACATTTGCATCCACACATAGGAAGTAGAGAGTGAACAGGAAGTAAGGTGAGGCTATGAACCCTGAAGGCCCCATATGACATATTTCCTCTAGTTAGGCTCTGCCTCTTAAAAGTTCCTTAATCTCCCTACAAAATGACACCAACTGGGTACCAAGTTTTCAAACATATGAGCCTATGGGGGATATTTCTTGTTCAAAACACCACAATAGCATGCCTGAGCAACAGTAGCCGAGGTTGGCCTCTGTATGCACATATATGCACCTGAACACACACAGACACATACATACATACATACATACATACATACATACATACATACATACACACTCACACACACACACACACACACATGTCATGGGAAGTCCAGCTTCCTTCTGGGGTCAGTAGAGCTCAGAGACAAGCTCAGAGACCACATGAGTGTCTGGTACTCAAAGATGTCAGAAGAAGGTGTCAGATCCCCTGGAACTGGAGTTACAGACTATTGTGAGCTGCTAAGTGAGTGCTGGAATTGCACCTGGGTTCTCTGGAAGAGTAGCAAGAACTCTTCTCTCTAGCCTATGGGCATAGTTTTCATTTTTCTAGGTGACTACTGGGCTGTATAATTCGCATATGTTTAACTCTCCGGGATACTTGTAGACTGAATTCTGAGTGGCTGTCCCATTCCATGTCCCCACTAGCAATATATGTGGGACAGCCCAGTTGGGAGCTGGCAAGACGGCTCCGTGGGTGAAGGTGCTTGCCACTGAACCTAATGGCCGGAGTTCAGTCCCCAAGGCCCACATGGGGGAAGGAGAGAACTGAGTTCTGCATATTGTCCTTTGACCTTCGTATGGAAGTCCTGGCACGTGCACATACACATGTACAATAAGTAAATGTAAGAGAGAGAGCTAGGGAGCTATGTTTCTTTTTGACCTCTTTTTATTACAGCTATTCTAAAAGGCATCTCCTTGATGGATGTCTTACTGCGGCTTTCTTCTTCATTTTCCTAAGGCTTGGGGAGGCCGGACATCTTTCCATGTTTTACTTGCCATTTGCATGTGCTTATGTTTGTAGTTTTTCATGTAAGTGCAGATGTGAGTGAGTGTGCACATGTGTGGAGGCCATCCACTATGTTTCCCTAAGACAGGGCCTCCTAGTAGCCTGGGACACACTGATTCAGCTAGGGTCGGCTCAGGAGCATCAGGGATCAGCTAGGGTAGGCTGGCTAGGGAGCATCAGGGATGCTCCTGTATCCATTTGCTAGGGTAGGCTGGCTCAGGACCATCAGGGATGCTCCTGTATCCATCAGCTAGGGTAGGCTGGCTATGGAGCATCAGGGATGTTCCTGTCTCCATCAGCTAGGGTGGGCTGGCTATGGAGCATCAGGGATGCTCCTGTATCCATCAGCTAGGGTAGGCTGGCTATGGAGCATCAGGGATGCTCCTGTATCCATCAGCTAGGGTAGGCTGGCTAGGGAGCATCAGGGATGCTCCTGACTCCATCAGCTAGGGTAGGCTGGCTAGGGAGCATCAGGGATGCTCCTGACTCCATCAGCTAGGGTAGGCTGGCTATGGACCATCAGGGATGCTCCTGTATCCCTCAGCTAGGGTAGGCTGGCTCAGGACCATCAGGGATGCTCCTGTCTCCATCAGCTAGGGTAGGCTGGCTCAGGACCATCAGGGATGCTCCTGTATCCATCAGCTAGGATAGGCTGGCTAGGGAGCATCAGGGATGCTCCTGTATCCATCAGCTAGGGTAGGCTGGCTCAGGACCATCAGGGATGCTCCTGTCTCCACCTCTCCAGAGCTAGGATTACAAGCAGGCACCACCATGCCCGGCTTTCTTATGTGAGTTCTGGGAATCAAACACAGGACCTTGTGCTTACATGGCAAACACTTATTGAACAGACCACCTCCCCAGCCAGTATTCTGAATGAAAAATTCGAACAAGACTGTGCAACACGCTTGTTTATCGCCTCGGACTGCTGCCAGGGTTAGACTGATACACCTCTGGCCTCGGTCTCTCCGGCAGAACCCAGGGCCCCAACAGGTCCAGCCCTAGCTCCAGGGGCTTCCTAACTAGCATGTGGCAGATACCGGCTGCGGGTGACCCCTTGCTCTTCTTGGCTTCATGGAGGTTGCTGGCAGCATGGCCTCTCTTAGTGCCTCTTTCTAAGTGGAGAAAGTGAGGTTCCGAGAGGGTGAGAATGGAGCTCAGGATGGCCCTGCAGCACAGTAAGGACTCATGGTGGCCGTGAGGGAGCTATGATCTCAGGAAGAGTGCCAGCCTTCTCCCTGCAAAATGACAATGAGAGAGCCCTTGCCCTTGTGGTCACTGTTAGATCAAGAGACAGGATGCAAGCAGAACTCAGGCCAGCTCCTGCACACAGCGAGCGCTCCACCAGCAGAGCCCATGTTGTGCTGTGCCGCTTTATGTTAGGTTTAGATTTGGGGATAGAGTCTACATAACCCAGGCTGGTCTGAAACTCAAGATGCAGCAGAGGGTGACCTTGAACTCCTGATCCTCCTGCTTCCTCCTCCCAAGTGCTGATTACAGGAATGGACCACCACACCTGGTTTAAACAGGAGCAGGGAGGGAACCCAGGACTTCCAGCATGCTAGATGAACATTCTAGCAGCTGGGGTGGGCTCTTACTGTCAGGACTCTGCACCAACCATGCAGCCACTGCATCACCACTGGCCACACACAGCACCCTCGCCCTGTCACGCTGAGCATGCGGTACTAGCTCAGGCCCTTGCAGCTCTCCTCGGAGATGCTAGGGACAGATAGAGAACTGGCTCTGTCCAGCCGAGCCACCTGCCCCAGACTGCTGTCCTGTGGAGGAACTGCACTTGGCAGAGTGTGACCTTGTCCCAGCCCTGCCGGTGGGTGCAGGCTAGCCAATGGCAGTCCCTCTGGCTACCGGGTCACCTTTCTGTGGGGGACACACAGGGACCAGAGTATACAGACACAGACAGACAGACATGCATATCATACATGTACACATCACACACTCACACAAACCACACCCATACACTACACACACACCGCATACATTCATCACACTTTTGTACACACAAATCTCAAATACACACTCAGACACACTCTCACACATATCCCTACAATGCTCACATACACCCTTTCACATGAGCACACACCCTCACATCCTGTGGACTCAACTCCCACACCTTCGCTCACACAACACAACACACACACTCTCACACAGGTTTTCACAAACACAGACAACACCACATCCACTCACACGCTCACACACGCTCTTATATTTTGCTGTGGTAACCCACAGGGCAGAGGTGGCTTTGTGTTCCATGTGCCTTCCCCGCACCAGGCTGGGCAAAGCGCTCAGCAGCGGGGGCTGGCTGGCTGAGGGGAGGGACAGGTGTCTGGCAGGACAGTTAGTGATGACCATTCATCCTTCAGACCAGCCTTAGTCTGCTGAGCACCCACCACAGGGTGCTCCCCTCTGGGCTCTTGCTTGGGTCAGTGAGAAGGTGAACTGTGGTGAGTCAGGGCACAAGGGAGGAAGGTTTTCTACCGTGCCCCATCCTCCGGGATACAACAGGGGACATCCCAGGTGGGTGGCCACACCTCCCTCTCTTTTATCTCCCTCTCTCATTCTTCTTCCTTTCTCATGTGTCTGTGTATATGGTGTACAAGCATATGTATATTTATGTTGGGGTGCATGTGAGTGCGTGCCTATGTAGCTGTGTGTGTGTGTGTGTGTGTGTGTGTGTGTGTGTGTGTGTGTGTGTATGCACCTGCATGTGGAGGCTGAAATCAGGAGTCTTCTTCACGTTCTTCACTGAGATGGGCTCACTCAGTTGACTCTAGAGCTCACAATACAGCTAGTCTAGCTCTCCAATGGGCTCCAGGATTCCTGTGTTGCTTTCCAAGTGCTGGAATTGCAGGGGGTTCCCATACCGGCCCAGCTATTACAGCAGATGCTGGGTGTCCGAACTCCAGTTTCATACTTGCAGGACAAGTGCTCACCCATTAGCATTTCCACCCCACCCCGCTCCACCTTTTCTAGTCTTGAACATAAATGCAGGGCTAACCTCAGATGAGGTAGTGAGCCAGCCCTGCCTCTATATGAACCTGTCCAGGTCCCTGACTTGTCTCAGAATCCTGCCCTTCCTAAAACACTGATGATTCTGGGTGGCCCTGGGGATCCTGGAGGCCAGCTGCTGCCCCAGGAGCTCCTATCTGAGCCATGGACCAGAGTGGGGCTGTAGGACGACCAGAAGAAATAGCAGATGAGGATGAAGGAAGCGGTCTGTAGTGCATCATGGCTGAACTCCGGCTGGTTCTGTGGAGAGATGGCCAGCATCTTGAGTTTGCTTCCACAGAGAGTGAGGGATAAGCCAGAAGGCCAACCACTGGCAATCTGAGCCTTTGTCATTTGCAAAATGTGGCTACCAGGACTGGGGGTATGGCTTGCATGACAGAGTGCTTGCCTAGCATGCAATCCATGGGATCCATGGGATCCTTGGGATCCTTGGGATCCATCTCAGTGCCACATAAACTGGACATGGTCATACACACCTGTAACCCCAGCACTTGGGAGCAGGTACACAGGAGGACTGGAAGGTCAAAGTTATTCTCAGTTATGTAATTCAAGGTCAGCCTGGGCTCCGAGTGGAGCCCAGAAACTGTTACCAGAATGAGGATGGCCGGAAGGATCCAGATTCCCTACCCTCTCTTTCATTTTGAATAATAATAAAAAAATCTCTTTCAGAGACAAGATCTCACGTGTGTGGGCCTCACGCTTGCTGCCCTCTTACGCAGGGGCTACCGATGTTCTACCACACCAAGCCCGTGCAGTGCTGGGAGCGGAACACAGCTCTCTGAGGAAGGAAACTGAACTCTGAGAAACAATCCATCTGACGGGCATGTGAGGAGGTGGACGAGAGGCCTTTGGGGGAGGTACCGACTTACCATGATATGGGGGCGGCTGCTCCGGGGCAACTGAGGTACCAACAGTGTCTGGAACCACTGGGTGATTTAACTCTACCTGTGCTCACAGCAGGCAACCAGGGCAGAGAGATCTGTTACCAGAGGCCATAGGGCCATGAAGAGCCAAGACCTGGTGTTTCCTCATCCTTGGCCACGGTGAACAAAGCAAAACCGAACCAGGCTGACAGCCCCAGTGACATTCACTCCCCTGAGCCTGTACAGCTGAAAAAAAAAATTAGCCCCCCAGGCATTGGAAAGGCCTGTATACCCTTCTCTTTTCATGAAGGCCACCAGGCCCCTCCTGTTCTGTTCTTCCCTCCTCTGCACCCAGGGCCCAAGGGGACAAACTGGAAACCTCAGGTCCTGAGCTGAAAGTCAAGTTGTCAAAACAAACTCCCTTTGTCTCTTTTACTTCTTCCGTGTTTAAACAATAACCATCTGAATACGCAGTTATTATACACCCTGCCGTTTCCCCAGCCCCGACTGCCAGTCCTGCTGTTCTGAGACCTGAGTGTGGCTAGTAAGCGGTGTCTGGCTGGTGATGTGGGCCATGCCACAGCCTCCTTTCAAGGATCCCCTCCACAGTGGCATTGCCCCTCATTATCAACTTTTGCTCGTCAAAATACAGCCACGTGTCTCTTATTATTACCTTTATTTGGTGTTCACATGTGTGGGGGGTGCAAGAGGTCAAGACAACTTGTGGGAGTCAGTTCTTCTTCCACTGTGTAGATTCAGAGGACTGGATTCAGGTTCTCTGGCTTTGTGGCAGGTACCATTACCTGCTGAGTCACCTCCCTGGCCCCATGTCTCATTCTTTGAGAGTACATTTCTCTGCCAATCAAATGAACCAGACCTCTCCACCAATGTCCAGCTTGGTCAGTCTCACCATATGGAACACAGTGAGTGGTATTATGGAAAGAGGCTGCTGTCGGGAGACAGAACTCTCCAGCCTGAAGGGAAGGATGCCTTTCAGGGGTAGAGTTTGCAACCCTGGGCAGCCGATGAGGAGGGACTGTGTGCATTTGCACGTTCCTGAGTATGTGTGTGTGTTGGGAGGGGCAGGGGCTGGTCTCATGTAGCCCAGGCTAGCCTCAAATTCTATGTTTCTGAGAATAATCTTGAACTTCTGATCCTCCTTCCTCTACCTCCCGAGCGCTGAGATTATAGGCATGTACCACCACTCCTGGTTTATGTGGTGATTGGGATCAAATCCAAGGTTTTGTGTATGTTAGGCAAGCACTCCATCAACTGAGCTGCCTCTGCAGCCTGAGACTGTTTTCTTAATTGGATTGAGTTTTATTTCACTTGAAGTAGCTGCACAGGGTAGTGGCTGCTACATGGGAGAGGGACGTATGGTGGGTCAGAGCACCCCTAATGTTCTTGGTGGGGCAGAGTGAGGTGGAAAGCCACATCTACTGGCTGTGACTTGGTCATGCTCGTGAAAGCCCATCACACAATGGCTGTTGCAAATGGGAGAGCCAAGGTCCTTGCTGGGCTGGAGGCCCAGTCTGCAGGTGTGCCTTGGAGTTCTGCATAGTCAGGAAAGCAGTGTTGACATCATAGCTATGACCCATGTAATCAGCAATTTAGCTCTAGGCAGAGATAGTCAGAGCTGAACAGCACAAAGCTCCAGAGATGCAGGCCCCAGATGCCACAACCTCCAATCTCTAAGAAGGAAAGACCAAGGAAACAGCTCTTGGGACAGTATGCACATCCCTAACATCTGTAGGAGGATTCTGGGGGCAGGAAGGAGCCATCTTTCCCCAGATCTTTTTTTTTCTTTTTTTAAGTCAGAGTCTCATTATATAGCCCTGAGTGGCCTGAACCCAGGCCTCAAACTCACAGAGATCTGCCTGCTTCTGCCTCTGCCTCCTGAGTGCTGGGATTAAAGGTGTGTGCACCACCATGTCCAGCCCTCTCATCTCTTAAAGCAAGTCCTCCAGAAGCAGGGAGAGGGCTGGAGATGTAGCTCAGCTGCTAGAATGCCTGCCTAGCATGCACAAAGCCCCAGGCTCCAGCTCCCCTCTGCATAAATCCTTTCAGCACTGAGGTGGAAGCCAGAGAAGAAAATGTTCAAGGTCATTTTTGGCTTACATACCCAAGTTCAAGGCCAGTTTGAGCTACTCGGAACCCTCTCTCAAAAAAACAGAGAGCCTGAATTGGGAAGGCTGGGCTCTAGGAGGACCTGAAGATTCCTGAGGCTGGCCTTGGAATACCGACTTGAGAGCATCCTGTGTATCCACAAGAGATGTGGGTTTCTCTAACCACATTTGCACTGAATCTCCTGGCCTTTCATGAGAGGAAAATCTAGCATTTTTCAATTAATCTATGTAACAAGAATGGTGACCAATTTCTGCTCTACCAAAAGGGAGACTGAGGTTCATAGTGTACTTTGTTTAAGCCAGAAAATGGCAGTGCTGGGATCTGTCCCCAGGTCTGCTTGACTCTCACAGACAAGCGTCGCACTGTTTCAGGCTACCAGACAACCCCACCTGAGTTCCCGGGGAACAGCCACCACGACTGGCACTAGCCAACACACAACATAGCAGCAGAAACAACAGTACTGTTTTTGTTTAAGGATTTATTTTTTATGTATGTGTAGGTCTATGTGTGAGTCTGTACATGTGAGTGCAGGTGCCCGGGAAGGCCAAAAGAGGGAGTTTAGAGTCCTCCTGAGCTGGAGTTACAGGCTGCCCAGCATGGGTGCTGGGATCTGAACCTGGGTCCTCTGCAAGAGCAGCACGTTCTTAACTGCTGAGCCAGCTCTGCAGACTCTGTGCTTTGTTTCTGTTTGCTTGGTTTATTTTCATAAGAACAAGGCCACGACAGAGCATTCCCATCTGATCTCCGTGTAGGGAGCTGTTCTGAGCATCTCCCCCAGGAACAGAACAGGGTGACAACAGAACAGAACAGCATAGCCTTTGTGGCCTTCTTAAAGCAGGGAGGAGAGACAGGGAAAAAGATGAGAAGGAAGGAAAGGAGCCCTCAGCCCGGAGTCTAGTGCAAGCCTCTCGGAAGCGCAAGAACCCCAGCATAGCGAACAACATCTGTCAGAGGCCTTCCTCCCTGCAGCTGAGAATCTGAAGCTTTTTAGAAATCTCCTCAGAAACCTCCTTTACAGGGTCAGGCATGTCCTAAGCTCCCCAGGCAGCCCCAGCGGCTTCTGTTTTTACCTGTCAGATTATAGCTGTAGCGGAGCCCTCTCCAGAACACCTGCTGATCATTTATCACAGAGATGGGATAAAAAGGTGCCTTGCTGTCCTTTGAGGCATTTCAGAGCCCACAATGTCACCTACTGGCTGACATCATCACTGCTCTCCTTTGAGAAGCCCGTGCCCACATTTGAATGTCTTACCTCTCCCCTATTCTCTTAACCCCTAAGATTAAAATCTGTGTTTAAAATGCCTGTAAGTAAGCTGTGACTCTTCTCTGAGAAGCTCACATCAAGCTCTTAGCTATGTTTTATTCTCCCCTGAGGACCTTTCTATTTTTATTTTATACATATGAATTTTTCCCCTGCATGTGTGTATATTACCACGTACATGCCTGGTACTCCCAGAGGCCAGGAGAGGATATAAGATCCTCTGGAACTGGAGTTACAGTTGTGAGAGCCATGTGGATGCTGGGAACTGAACCAGGGTCTTCTGCAAGAACAGCAAATGCTCTTAACCACTGACCCATCTCTCCAGCCCTGGCTGTCCATTTTTAATAAACCCTACCCACACTGTGGGGGTTTGAGTGAGAAACGTTCCCCATAGGCTCACATATTAGATCGCTTGGTCCTCAGTTGGTGGCACTGTTTGGGGGAGTTGTAGAGCCTTTGATAGGTGAAGCCTTGCTGGAGGAACAAGTCACCAGGGGGTGGGAGTGTGGGGGATGGGGGGGTGGGAGTGTGGGGAATGGGGGGGTGGGCTTTGGGAGTTTATAGCCCCACCCACTTCCGGTTCACTCTGCTTCATGTTTGCCATTGAGGATGGGGTCTCTCAGCTTATTGCTCCGGCTGCTCACTGCCACGCCTTCCTTGTCCTTTTGGATTCTCCTTCTGAAACTGTAAGTCCAAATGAAATCTCTCTTCCTTAAGCTACCTTTGGTCACGGTGTCTTATCATAGCAACAGAGGAATAATGAACACACAGGCTCATCCTGAAATTCTTTTCTGCATCAAAGCCGAGGGTCTGGTTTTATTTGAGTCTGGGTCTCTGAGCAGTGGTTCTCAGCCCTCCTAACGCTGCGACCCTTCAATACAGTTCCTCATGTGGTGACCCCCAACCAGAACATTATTTTCGTTGCTACTTCACAACTGTAATTTTGTTACTGTTATGAATCATAATATAAATATCTGGTACGCAAGATATCTAATATGTGAGCCCTGTGAAAGAACTGTTCACTCCAGGAGGGTCATGACCCACAGGTTGAGAACCGCTGGATTGGGAGCACTCAGGCTGCGGAGGGCAGTGGCGTGGAGCTGTGCCTTTACCCTGCCATGACTGACACTTGGAATTTACCTCCACACCTTACTGGTGACAAACCAGCGCTGGCCTGCCTGACCCCACCCTGGAGACAGGAACCTGCTGAATTCCATGTTGTCATGTTGTCAACCAAGTGTTTTGACTGTGCCGTTCAGAGGGGACCTTCTGAGCTTGGGTTTGTGGTTGACGCCTGTCATCCCAACCCTCAGGAGACAGAGCGGAGAGGATTGCTCCAGTTTCACGGCAAGCCTGGGCTGCAGAGTGGAACTCAAAACAAAACAAAACACCAAGAAGGAAGGAAGGATGAGTGGAAGGAAGACTTCAAAAGAAAGAAGAATTACAGAAACTCACCTCAAGGAGTGATTGTGAGGACAGGCATCCTCATCCCCATGACACCATGTTTTCTGGAGCTGGAAGAGAAGTCGCTTGAGACCTCGGGCTCCAGACAGCTTGTTTACAAGACTAACCATCCTCCCGCTTGGTTCTGGCCACTAGGAATCTCATACATTTATTCCACTTCTCCATTATTGTACATGTTTTGATATATTGATTTTGACTTGTTTTTAGCTTTACCCATCATTAACCAAACCAAACCAAACCAAACCAAACCAAACCAAACCAAACCAAACAAACCAACAAAAAACCCACCCACATCCAGGAGCTTGGAGACAGCTTAGTCAGTTAAGTGTTTGTCGTGCAAACCTGAGCGCCGGAGTTTGAGTTCTAGAACATACAGAAAAAGCCAGGGAGGTGGAGACAGGGGCATGTCTGGGGCTCACTGGCCAGCCAGTCCACCTGAATTGGCAAGGTTCAGAGTCAGTGAGAGACCGTGTCTCAAAATGTAAGGTAAAGAGCCGGTTGGAGCACAGCAGGTAAAAGCACCCACTGCCAATCCTGATGACCTGAGTTCGGTTCCCAGGACCTACGTGGTGGAAGAGACCTGACTCTGAAGGGCTGCCCTCTGACCTCCATATGTGTGTTATGTGTGCATGTGCAAACACACACACACACACACACACACACACACACACACACACACACTTTCTTTCTTTCTTTCTCTCTCTCTCTCTCTCTTTCTTTCTTTCTTTCTATATCTACCTCTCTCTCTCTCTCTCTCATCATTCTACCTACCTATCTAACTGAATGAATGAATGAACGAACGAACGAACGAATGAGTTTTAAAAATAGCAATGTGGAGAAAGCTCAAAACACTCCTCCAGTCTCTGGGGGCTGCCACCTCACATTTCCCCTGCAGGTTCTCTTCAACTGTTCTTACTACTGGTCAGTCTTTGGTGGCCGCAGTCTGTGTATAATCCAGAACGGAAAGGCGTTAACACCACCAGGATGAAGCTCACAAGCTTCTTAATGAAACTGAATCATGAAACTGTAACATCTTAAGGCTGTGGGAAAGACCCTGGAGAACACAGAACCTGTACCCTGACATTCAACAGCTGAGGAAATAGCATTTGATGTTGCTATACCAGACAGCTTGCCTCTGGAGAGGCCACATGTGGACGTCGACCTAAAGTGACATCTTATAAAAGGAAGCTGTTGCAGGGAGGCATTGAGGTTGAGGAAGCAGAAGAGGCTGTGGCTGGAGCAGAGGAAGAAGAGGTCTTGGGTGATAATGTCTCTCTAGATGACTGTTTCAAAGCGATGAGCAATTTGGGATGCTTTAGCACAAGTTTTGTTTGTTGTTGTTTTTGTTTGGTTGGTTTTTCTGTTATTGTTTGTGTTTTGAGACAGGGTTTCTCTATATAATAGCTCTGTCTTGGGACTCACTTTGTAGAACAGGCTGGCCTCGAACTCAAAGCGATCCTCCTGCCACTACTTCCTTAGTGCTGGGATTAAAGTGTGCACCACCACTGCCCAGCTGTTGGTTTTTAATAAACACAAACGTGAGGAGAAAACAATAAGGTGAACAAGACACCCAGAGTTGACGGCTGACCTCCACACACGCTGCTTTCACGCATGTACGCATGTGCATGAGCACACACACACATTAGATGATGAGGTTTGCATCTCAGGAAGATCTCCCAGATACAGACAGCGAGGAGAAGCTGACTTGGAGACTGGGAGCCACTGAGCTGCAGCAGGCCAGGGAGGATGGGATGCTGAGCACAGCTGGGCCCGAGGGAGGGTTGGGATGCCCGGGATGCCCGAGGGAGGGTCAGGATGCCTGAGGGAGGGTCAGGATGCCTGAGGGAGGGTCAGGCTGCCCACAAGCGGCTCCAAGGACTCGACACATTTTTCTCTTAGCACTGGAGAGGTACCAGAATATTTGTAAACAGATATATCTCAGAAGAGGGGCTCAGTGGTTAAGAGCACTTGTTATTCTTGCAGAAGACCTTAGTTCACTCCCCATATCAATCTGCTCACAACTGCTTATAACTCCAGCTCTAGGGAATCCAAAGCCTTCTTCTGGACTCTGAGGGCATCTGCACGCGTGTGCACATACCCCTATACAGACTCGTGAATATACACATAATTTAAAATAAAATATTTTTAAAATAATAAACATTTTAGAAGGCTTCTCGTTGCTGCTATTGTTTGTGGTATCGAGACTTGAACCCAGGGCCTTGTGCCTATTAGCTGAATGCTCTACCATAGAGCTACGCCCAGCCTATTAAGCATGGAAAAATACCAGCTAGCAAACAGGGTGTGATGGAGAATCAGTGTAGCTGCTGTACAGAGAAATCATTACACTTCATAGCAAACTAGTTGCCTCCCTCGTGTTTGTGTGTGTGTGTGTGTGTGTGTGTGTGTGTGTGTGTGTGTGTGTGATATGCACATGAGTGTGTGTATACCTATGACTGCACATGTAGAGGCCAGAACAGGGCGTCTAGATCTTCCTCCATTACTCTCTGCCTTATTGCCTTGAGACAAGGTCTCTCACTGAACTGAAAGCTTGCCACTTCTGCTAGGCTGGTGGCCAAGTCTCAGACCTGCCTGTTCCCACCTTCCAATACTGGGATCAAAGGCTTGTATAGCCAAGTCCAGTTTTTTATGTGGGCGCTAAGGATTTGAACTCAGGCCCTAATGCCTGCAGAACAAGCACCTTTACCCACCGAGCCATCCTCAGCCACCTAACTTCTGTTTGATATTTTATTTAGTATTTTTTCTTTTCTTTTGGTATGTGTGCTTGTGTGTGTATTCATGTCCGTGTGTGCAGGTGTGTAAGCACATGTGGGTACATGTGGAGGCTAGAGGACCACCTCGAGTGAGTGACATTCCTCAGGTGCTGTCCACCTTGGTTTTGTTTTGTTCTTAAGGCGGGGTCTCACTATGTATCCCTGTCTAGCCTGGAATTTACAGCTCAACCTGCCTCTGCTGGGATTAAAGGCATGCAGCACTTGTTTTCGGAGACAGGGTGCCAGTTAGGCTAGGCTGGTTGGCAAGTCTGCCCAGGGGTCCTCCTGTCTCCATCACCCCAGAGCTGGGGTTATTGGCGTGTATCACAGCCTGGACTTTTACAGGTTCTGGAGTCCAGAAAGAAGGGAAATAATGGGAGAGATACCAGCACCCCCTAACTTCAGAGTTTCCCTAGATGTGCAGCCACTGACCAGATTAAACACTTCCTTATTATATATATTAAAACTTAAACTCTTCCCAGTGTTTTTACGGGGGCGAGGATCTCTTGTCTAGGTGTGTCTCGATCTTGCTCTGTAGCTGGGGATGACCTTGAACTTCTGACCCTCTTTCTTCCATCTCCCAAGTGCTGGGACTACAGGCATGCACCTCCAAGCCTGGTTTGTGCAGTGCTGGGGATGGAACCCAGGGCTTTTCGAGTGCCAGAAAAGCACTCTACCCACTGGGCTACACTCCCAGCTCCAGTGCTTTCCAATGTTATTTCAAGTCTTTACCTATGACTTTGCATAAATGGACCCTGGCCCATTATTTCCAGGGTAAATACTGGAGTCTGATTACGTATTGACTGTAATAAAGGCTGCCATTCTAACTTGTTTAAACCAACGCCATACTGTTTTATGCTGCAGAATTTCCCA
>CABHPR010117066.1:0-10805 GCA_902168415.1 Peromyscus melanophrys
TCTCTCTCTTTCTCTCTCTCTCTCTCTCTCTCTCTCTCTCTCTCTCTCTCTCTCTCTCACACACACACACACACACACACACACACACACACACACACACACACAGAGCTCCTCTAGGGCTGTGGGCAGTATGCAACACAGCCAGAGATGCCCAAGTTGGTGTCTCCCTGCAGGTAGAGCTGCCCTGTACCAGGAACTTGGAGGGATTTGTAACCCGCCCTCCCACAGCCCCCAATGACCTTCTCAAAAGTTCCTGGAACCACGAGGAGTCAGAGACCCTCTCCTTAGGAAGCTACTGAAGGAAGGTGTCAAGATGAGCCTGCCCCAGCCTCTGGGAACAACAGGATTGTAGGTGGGAGGCATTATCAGGGGTTCTTGGCTCTCTTTGAGTATCCATAGCTCTACCTTCTTATTTTTAAAGGAAAAGGCAAGTTTGAGTTCTTGGGCTTCTTAGCAAATAGGGTTCATTGCAGAGATGCCCCACAGATGCTATTTGTCTGTGACTGGGTCTTGAGAGCCAAGTCACCTCTGGCTGTGGGTATGGCAGCCACCTGGTGCTTTTGGAGCTGTGCCTATCCACCTGTGTTCTTCCAAGAAGCCCTGCAAAGTAGTGACTGGCTCATCCTCTATCAGGAGAGGTGTAGCATTTCAGTTTAGGGGTCAACATGTAGAAAGTTCTTTGGGGGAGTCAGGCAGTTCTGCATCGTTTAAGTTTGACCGATGGAATCACTCCAATGGTGCCCACCATTCACGGCACTTCAGGGAAGGGGGCGGGAGGTGACGGTCCCACTAGAGGTTCTGGGACCAGATGGCTCGAGGTCTCCCTTCTCTGGGACACAACACCTGCTCCCTGGCAAAAACGGCAGAGGGCTCCTAAATGTGAAAGTGCTTGTTTTGACTCCTTTCTGGTGGCAATCTCAGCCCCAGAGGCTGCTCTGCTCTTAGTGCGGACTGTGTAGACCGCATTTCACTTGCTCAGTTTTGTTTGACCTTTTTTTTTTTTTTTTTTTCCTTTTTTTTTGTGTGGTGCTCCTGTGCATGGTACATGGAATGCAGGGTCTATTATGGAAGTACACTCCTAGGTCCCCTGTCCTCTTCTTTCTTTTTCTGCTATGTAGTTAAAGACCCTAAATTTCTGATCCTGCCTCCACCTCCGCACACTCTATCCCCAGTTCTTTTCTCCTTTTTCTTCATTTTTCTTTTATCTTTCCCTTCTTTCATTAACTTAAAATTATTGTCATTAACTAGGCATGGTGGCGCACACCTTAAATCCTAGCACTTGGGAGGCATAGGCAAGTGGATCTCTCTGAGTTCAAGGCCAGCCTGGTCTACAAAGAGAGTTCCAGAACCGCCAGAGCCATGTAGAGAGACCTTGTCTCAAATGAACAACAAAAAAGTATTATTATTAGGGTTTATTTTGCATGTGAGCGAGATGTTGGGTACACATGCCATGGCACACATGTGGAGGTCAGGGATTGACTTTATGGAATCCATTCTCTCTTTTGACCACGTGGGTTCTGGGGATTGAACACAGGCCATCAGGCTTCCATGGCAAGTGCTTTACCCACCGAGACATCACTGACCAGCTTTCTTTTCTTTGAGAGTGTCTCCCATGTTTGCCCAGGCTGGCCCGGAACTCCTGGGCTCACACAATCCTCCTGACTCCCTTCCAAGTATCCAGGACTGCAGGTGCTCGCCCCTGTGTCTAGCTCATCTTATGAACTTTTCATTAGCTATCAAGTGGATTCACCTTGTACAACCACCCCCAGCATCCATCCCAGAGCTGTTTCCTTTTGTGAAACTGAAACTCAACACCTATTAACCAATAACTATTTCCCCCAGCTAACCTCAAATCTACTCCAGTCTCTGTGAATTTGCCTGTTCTGAGCACTATACAACACTTGTCCTTGGTGGCTGGCTTATCTTGCCTCCCATGTTCTCAGGGTTTATTATGCCATGCATGCTGGACTTGCCTTTGGTTGGTAGACTGGATCATGCTGTGTGCTTTGGTCTGGCTGGACCTTGCTTATCCATCCTGCCTGAATGGAACCTGTACCTGTCAGCTCTTGAGGATGGTGTTGCTGTCGATGTGGATGTACAGTCCCTGAACCATGTGCTTCAGTGAAGACCTGAAAGTCACTTGCTGACTTAATGTATCTATTTGGTGGTGCTGGGGCTTGAACTCGGGGCTTTAGGCTCCCTAAGGTGATCCAGGCTCCTGGCCCATGACTCTGTGAGATGGCTCTGCAGTGTGCTCCCTCCTTCCCTTCTGCTCTTATACATAAGGAAGTCCAAAGGGTCCCCTGTAGCTGACCCTGAGAATCAACTCAGTCTTGCCCAACCCTCCTGAAAAGGGAACCCAAGTGACCAGTGTCTCAGGCAAGGTGGGTCAGTCCCTAGCTGAAGGTCAACAGATTGTACATGGGATTTTAGAGTAAAGGGGAAGTTTAGAAATCTCTTAGACTAACCGTCTCTTCTGAGAGATAGGAAAACCAAACCCAGGTTAGCGGCTCACGCGGTCACAGAATCAGACTCATCTCCACTGGCTGCACAAGGTCATATAGTGGGCTCATCAGGAAAATCAAATCCGGATGGGCCCACTGTACTCCAAACCTGGGAGTGTAGGATGCTGTGTCCCTCCGGACAGCCCCAGCTGAGGTTCTGACCCAGGGTCGATGGACCCTCTATGCCATAGAGTCTGTGGGGATAGAAGGTTTATGAAGCGTGCTAACAGGGGCCTCTTTCCGGAGGCAGATACCATCACTGCCTCTGTTTTATGAAGAAATCCCAGTGTCTTTCACAATCTCTGCCCCGAGTTCTTTCTCAGAATGGTGCATGTGAATCAAAACCGAGTGGTTGTTAATTAACTACACTACAGGTAATTGGTTCCTGTTTTCTTTCTTTTTTAAACTCAGCTGACAAGGACCCAAAGGAAATTCTCTGGGTACACTTGGCTCCCACTGTAGGCTTGGGGGCCTGACCAAGTGCCGGCTGTCATTCTGCCAGGTTAGGGAAGCCATGCCCTGGAAGGGATAAGGGCTAGGACAATCCAGTGGGAGGAACCAAAAAACCAGGACCTCTTGCTTCCCAAGTGAGCATAAGGTGCCCAGTAAGTGCTTATGGATGTTGGAGGTCACGGTCCTGTGTTGTCCTGGGTTTTGGTCGGTTTACCTCGAGTCACCTTTAACTCTGGGCCACCAGCAAAACTACCTTTAAAGAAGTCTGTTCTTATCTGCCTTTCCCCTGGAGCTGGTCAGGACCCTGTGTGGAGTCTTTGGGGATCAGAGGAACATGGCTTTTTGTTCTAGCTCCCACTTTCTTTTGGTACTATAGTCTATACCAGTGGCTACCGTGAGGAGTGCAGATGGTATGCGGGTGTATGTGGGGGGGGGGGGGGGGGGGGGGGGGGGGGGGGGTCCGCAGTGGGCCAGGAGTCAAATCCAAACAGGACAGGAGCCCTGGGCCTGGATCTGCCCTGACCTTGGAGGAGTCAGCATCCTCTCTAAGCCTTGAGATCCTCACCTGCAAGCTGAGGACACTTCCTACTTCCCTGTTCCTAATGACACAATGCACAGAGCAGGGCTTTTCTTCCTTGGTGCAGCTGCTGTGTCTCAGTGAGGACCTGACGTGAAAGGCCTGGCACAAGCTGTGGCACCCAGACCACACTGAATAACTGCTGTCCCCCTGCAGAGAGAGAGTATGGCGGTCCTGGGGCCAGATGGGCACATCGTGCCTGGCCTTGTTCTGCCCGGAGCAGCCTCGAAGCCCGGCTTCTCTTCTGTGAGAGGTGGATGGAACAGGACCACACTGGAGGTGCTTAGGCAGGCTAAGGCAGACCCTGGTTACCATCAACTATTTTCCCCATTGTCCTGTCTTGACTACTTCAGTCTGCATCTTGGTTTTAGTTGATTTCCTAAGAAAAGAATGCGTGTAAAAGAAAATCGACCAGCCATTCGATAGATCGTGGCTCTCGAGGCCTTCCCAGAACAAAGATGGAGGGGAACCCAGCCCCCCCCCCGCCCCCCGCCCCCTGTCCCCCCCACCTCACCCCCGCTCAGGGTCTCGAGTCCCTCAAGTGAAGAGTTGGGAAGATTCAGAGTGGGGAGGAAAGGAAAAGCCCAGGAGGGGAAGGGGGCAGGGGAGGAAGGCTGTCCCTGGAAGATAAGGTCGTGGCTGCTGTACGTGCCAGGAAGAGCAGTGGCCCCTCCAAATCCTTTGTTTAGAGAACTGAGACTCTCTCAGTGGAAT
This sequence comes from Peromyscus melanophrys, assembly GCA_902168415.1. Classification (NCBI taxonomy): domain Eukaryota; kingdom Metazoa; phylum Chordata; class Mammalia; order Rodentia; family Cricetidae; genus Peromyscus; species Peromyscus melanophrys. Next base: position 4,249 of record CABHPR010117066.1, read on the forward strand.
GGACTCAAGAATCTAAGCCCCATCCTTCGTTTTAGAGTTCAGAGAATGGAGGGCCTTGAACTCGTGTCCGCTCTCTGGTTCATCCTTAAAGTACACCAAGCCTCCCTCCTGGCCCCTTCAGCTCATCCTCATTGAGTGGAGATGCCATGTGACGGCTCAGCCTAGGTGCCTGCCATGCCCCTTACACCCTCAAGGCCCTTTCTGGCTCCCAGCAATGTCTACCATCGAATCAGGTCCCCCTCTTAGCTGATCTGAATACAGACTACACAGCAAAGAGGGCTGGACTTGGCTACCCTGCAAACAGCCCCTACCATTAACACTCCCCAGCAGGGCTCTGGGTTCACCCCCTGGGACAGGAGTGACTTGAGGGCCATTGCCCCAAAGCTAAGTTCCAAGCTGTCTTTCCTAATCTTGCCGCCCACCCCGGTCTGAGGTGAGGTCTTATCACCTAGCCTGCACTGTTGTTCAGATGCAGCCAAATCCTTTTCCCGCCTTTGCCGGGGTGTGTCAGAGATGCAGCCTTCAGCGGGCGGGCGGCTGGTCCTGGGTGGGGGTGGGGCTCCTCCCAGGCTTTAGATCTTTGGCCTGAATGGTCTGGAGTACAGGGAAGATAGAGGACTCCAAAGGGGCTCTGTCTCCCAGGGCCATGGGAGCACCTCACAGACTAGGGCAGGGATACAAGCCATTTGTGGGAAGGTGATCATGTGCTACCCTAGAGGACTCAGCAGGAGACATCTAGAGAGGTCAGCATGGTTCCACCTTCTGACCCAGGCAGGTTCTTTGACTCATTTGGTCCTCAAATTCTCCCCTAAACCTGACTAGGCACTTAAGTGATGATGCCCACCACTGGAACTGATGGACATTCACCTCCTTATCACCATCCACGAGGAAACAGCAGACCTCCAGGTGTAGTGGATGGGTCTCCTCAGGCCTCTTTCCATGATTCACAGAGATCCCCTCCCTTTCTGGAGAGCAGACTACAGGCTGAAGGGCTGACCGCAGCAGCTCCCAGCCTGCAGCAGCTCCCAGCCTGCCGGGCAATGCAGGCTTACAATCAAGCCTCCCCTTGTCTCGGTTGCCCCAAGTTCCTCTGTAAGTGCCCCCTCCTCAACTCCTGCCAAAAGGAGGCAGTGAGAACCTGGGGTGGTCACCAGCACCAGGCTGGATAGCACACTTTAAAGTAAAGGAAGTTAGCCCAGAGAAGTCAAGTGTCTCCCCAAACTGAACAACAGGCAAACTGAGGTTCTCTCCCTCCGAGCCTCTTTGGGCGGGGAATGGGGGTTGTTGGTTTTGAGACAGGGTCTCACTATGTTGTCCTGGCTGGTCTGGAATTCACTCTGTAGACCAGGCTGGCTTTGGACTCGGGGAGATCCAACTGCCTCTGCCTCCAGAGTGCTGAGACTAAAGCATGCACTACCACATCGGGCTTCCCCATGAGCTTTTTAGTGCAAAAATCTAAGCTCAGATCGTGCGGTTTCTCAAAGTGTGTCCAACTGGGACTCAAGAACAGCTCTTCTTATTTGTCTGTTCTCCACAGGGCTTCCTATAACCCAGGCTGGCCCTGAACTCACTATATAGCTAAAGATGAGTTTGAACTTCTGATGCTCCTGCCTCCACTTCCCAAAAGCTGGGCTTATAACCACGCACCATCGTACCTGGTTTTTTGTAGGGATTGAAGCCATTGCTTCACGCACGCACTCTACCAACTGAGCTGCATCCCCAACCCTGCAAATACAACTTCCTAGAGCCGGGGTCCAGTGTGTCTGCATCAGAAACCCCAGCTCCATCCTCCCTGCTCTTTCCCACTACAATCCAGGCTGAATCCAGTTTCTAAGCATGTGTATATTTTTCCTGTGACTAATTAACAGTTCTGGGGGGCCAGATGGTCAAAGTCAAAGTATCAGTAAGTTTGGTTCCTTCTGTAAGTTCCAAGAAAGCCAGTTTGTGGGTCTCTCCCTGCTCTTGGTAGCAGGCAGCAGCCCTTAGCATCCCTTATCTTACAGAGGCCTGACTCTAATTCCTGCTTCTGATACACAAGCAGTTCTCCCTGCACCCAGCTTTCCCTCTTCTTGTTGGGACACTGGTCATTTTGGATACAAGGCCCATCTTCAGTCACATCTTAACTTGATGTGGCATTCACAGGTGCCAGGTGGATGTGAACTTTTGGGGAGCACAGAATGATGCTCGGCACTCTTAGCCACTCCACCCTGTTCTCCCTTGCAGGGGTGACACAAACTGTAAAATGCCACGATCCTTCCTAGTGAAGAGTAAGAAGGCACATACCTACCACCAGCCCCGTGCACAGGACGATGACCTGGTCTGGCCTCCTGCCGTAATACCTGGTGAGTCTGAGCTCAGGCTAGGCCCCACCCCATGCCCACTTGGCACTCTGTCCTGATGATGCTGTGGCATCGCTGTCACTGATTGAATGAGTGAATGAATGAATGAATGAGTGAGTGAATGAATGAATGAATGAATGAATGAATGAATGAAATACTCATCTCCCCTAACATTTGGGGTTCTGGGAGCATCAGGCTTGGAGCCAGGTAGGGGCATCTGAGTCCAGCTGAGGTTCCCTTATCTCTACCCATCCTGGGCAGAGGATCTGGTGTGAGCAGCAGCAGGTGGTTCTCCCTGGTTTCTCTCTCCCTGGAAACATAGTACTTCTTGATCCCTGCAGGCATTCCAGAACTGTAGGTGGTGACTATTGGGTCTTGTTTCCCTCAGTGGTGAAAGAGCATATCCTGAGTAGCAGCCCTGTCCTTGGCACACTACTCCCAAGCCAAACTCTGGACTGGAACACAGTCAAACAGGAGCGAGAGATGCTGCTGGACCAGAGCCTGCCCAAGATGGCCTCAGCCCCAGGTACCTAGCTGGGGTCCCCACTGTCCCCTGAAAGTGCCAGAGAGGAAAGTGGTTGGCCTCTGTGGTAGGACTTCTTGGGATCATGAAGTTGTGAAGGACCAGTGAGGTCAGTGGATGCCGCCCAGGCTCTCCACTTCTGCTGGATACTTTTGGTCAGGCACTTGCTCAAGATGAGGACTTCGATGCTGTGGGTGTGAAGCAGGTCCATAGGGCGGTGGCCAGGTGGTGTCCCAGGGTGTGAGGGCTGGGACTGCAGTGAAGACTTATAGCAAAGGTACATTTTGGGGCTGCACACTGGAACCCTCAACAGGAGGTCACCAGATGGAGCATGGGCCACCTTATTTCAAAATTAACCGCCTGAACCAGGTGGTGGTGGCGCACACCTTCAATCCCAGCACTCGGGAGGAAGAGGCAGGCCGATCTCTGTGAGCTGAAGGCCAGCCTGGTCTACATAGAGAGTTCTAGGACAGCCAAGGCTACACAGAGAGACCCTGTCTAGAAGCAAACAAACAAACCAACAAGTAAGTAAAATAAATCACCTGGTGGCCAGAGAGATGGCATGACAGTTAGGAACACTCAATGCTCTTCCAGGATCTGAGCACCACAAAGCAGCTTGCGGCTGCCTGTGGCTCCAGCTAGGAGATTGAGTGCCCTCTTCTAGCCTCTAAGGGCACCTGCACACACGTGGCACACACACAGGTACACGCTTACATAAATAGAAAGTTAAAAGTAAATCCTTAAAATAAATCTCCCGCATGTGTCTTTACAGAGGGGCCTCTTGTGACATCCCAACCCCAGGATGGGGAGTCGCCGGTCTCCGAGTCACCCCCTTTCTACAAGCCTAGCTTCTCTTGGGATACCCTGGCCTCCTCCTACAATCATAGCTATCAACAGACCCCCTCCACCATGCAGTCCGCTTTTCTGGAGCGCTCCGTGAGGCTGTACGGCAGCCCCCTCGTGCCCAGCACCGAGTCCCCCTTGGACTTCAGCCTCCGCTACTCTCCGGGCATGGACACTTACCACTGTGTCAAGTGCAACAAGGTAAGTGATGGGCATGAGTGGCATGTGGGCATGGAGGGGCCTACAGCCTCCATTTCATAGACAGGAAACTGCCACAGAGAGGTAAGTGGACTCCCTGGGAAACACAGCAGAAGAACAGCAGGACCGCCAATGCAGTTCCCTTCCCTGCACCCCCTGCTCTGGAGCTGGGCCTGTGGCCCGCATGACCACAGGCCTGCCTCCTTCTAGGGGCCTGACGCTCTGCTCTGCTCTGTCCCAGGTGTTCTCCACTCCTCATGGGCTAGAAGTGCACGTCCGCCGCTCTCACAGTGGAACCCGGCCCTTTGCCTGTGACATCTGTGGCAAAACCTTCGGCCATGCTGTGAGCTTAGAGCAGCACACGCATGTCCATTCCCAGGTGAGCAGCTGGAAAAGGCTGAAGGTGACTGGATGGTGGGCGAGGCGGGGGAGGGACTTGCCTCCCTGGGTCTGAGTCTCCGTCTCTGATTTGCTGAACTGGCTTCACATCTAGTTGGAAGAAGCTCTGGAGACTTGGGGGTGGGGGCTGGAGTATGTCTGTGAGGCTCGGAACCCATCCTAGTGCTCTGAGTGGCCCTGCAGGCATTTTCAATTCTTAGTGTTAGAGTTAGGTTTAAATGCATATCGCTCACCCCACTTATCGCTGCCAGTGGGACCCAATCTTGGAACCCGTTCCTTCCAGAGCGGAACAGGTGCCTATCCAGCCCTCTACCCATTAGCAGAGAGGTCATATAGGTCAGATGGAAGTAGATTACTAACACTCAGGTCAATGGGAAAGGTGGGAAGTGACCTCAGGAGCTTCCATCCCTCAGCAACAGACTGGGAGCTGGCCCTGTCTGCAACTTCCCAGCCTCCCACAGCCCATCCAGGCCACTGCTAGAACTGCCCCCAATGCACAGAAATGAAGAAATCTATCAACCCCATGCTAAACAGCTCACCCCAAATCATACACATGGCTACTGGGCTGGGGAGGTAGCTCAGTTGGCAGTGTTTGCCTAGCATACATGAGGCCCTGGGTTTGATCCCCAACACCACATGAACCAGGAATGGTTGTGCACATAACAGCCCTCGGGAGACGGAGGCAGGAGGATCAGAAGTCCAAAGTTATCATTACCTACGTAGTAAGTTCAAGGTCAGGCTGGGCTATGTGAGAACCTGTCTTAACTAAATTGACTCAGCATGTCACTGTCCCAGGCAGGAGGAACTCATTCTGGGTTACTGGTGAATTCCTGGAGAACTTAGATGAGCTGTTTCTTTAGGTGTCAACAGATGGACTTGGAGGCTTATTTTGAAAAGCATAGTGTGAAAGGCACAAGGAACTATCTCATAGGAAGCCCAGTCAGGCCCCAGCCTCTGTCTAAGCTGAGGAAGCGGGAATAGGGGTGGGGTTCTTCCTGCTCCTCTAGACCCCTGTCCTTGAGGTCACCCCAACGGAGTGTCCTCTTTCTCAGGGCGTCCCAGCCGGGTCCAGTCCTGCGCCCAGCTTGGCTGTCCCGGGCCTCGAGGCCCCACCTGCACCTGACCCCCCAGGGCCTCGTTTCCTCCGGCAGGAGCGTAGCTTCGAGTGCCGGATGTGTGGCAAAGCCTTCAAGCGCTCATCCACCCTGTCTACCCACCTGCTCATCCACTCGGACACTCGGCCCTATCCCTGCCAGTTCTGTGGGAAGCGCTTCCACCAGAAGTCGGACATGAAGAAGCACACCTACATCCACACGGGTGAGTGCACCCCTGCCGAGCCTGGGGAAAGGCCACAGGGTCTCCTTGCCTGGCTCCCGGGCACCCCATCATTTGCCAAGAGACCCACTTGAGGAGGGGCCGGAGGGCTGGACAATCGCGCAATGTAAAGAAACACTAGAGGGATAGCCAAGTCAGCGTGGATGTGCGGGCAGAGTGCGGACAGCTGTGGATTATTCATCCACCCACGCACACAGCCGCTCGCTCTGTCACACTCTTCATTATAACTCAGGGCTTGTTTGGGTCAGTCCTTGCACAAGGTCTGTGCCAGCTTGGACCAGCTTAGATTCCAGAGAAACAGTATCAATTGCTTTGTGTGTTATAAGACAAGGATGCCGTTGGAAGCAACTTATGAGAAGGGTTATTTTGTCTCATGATCTGAGAGTGGAGTCTGTCATGGCAGGAAGGCATGGTGGCAGGAGCGTGAGGCAGCTGGTCACATGACTTCCACAGTCAGGAAAGAGAGGGAGGAAAGCTGGTGCTCAGCTTGCTTTCTGCCTTTTGTGTAGTCGGTCCAGGACCTCAGCCCATGGAACAGTGTCAGCCATATTTAGGGTGGGCCTTCAGTTAACCCGATCTGGAAAATTCCTCGCAGACATTCCCAGAAGTGTGTCTCCTGGGTGATCCTAAGTCCCATCAAGTTGGCAATACTGATCATCAGAGAGGCATTTTCGTTTGTTTGTTTGCTTGCTTATTGAGAGAAATTCTTACGGAGCCCAGGCTAGCTTTGAAGTTAATATAAAGCTGAGGCTGACTTCAAGCTCAACCTCAAAATTCCCCTGCCTCTACATCCAGGGTGTTCGGGTTATAGTTGTACACCACCACACCTGGTAAGCAGTGTATCAGTTGCAACTCTTCACTTTCCCTTCCTTCCTTCCTTCCTTCCTTCCTTCCTTCCTTCCTTCCTTCCTTCCTTCCTT
>CABHPR010117066.1:10815-35946 GCA_902168415.1 Peromyscus melanophrys
CTTCCTTCCTTCCTTCCTTCCTTCCTTCCTTCCTTCCTTCCTTCCTTTCTTTCTTTCTTTCTTTCTTTCTTTTGCTTTTTGTTTATGGAGACAGGGTTCCTCTGTATAGCCCTGGCTGTCCTGGAACTCCCTCTGTAGACCAGGCTGGCCTCGTACTCAGAGATCCACCTGCCTCTGCCTCCCAAGTGCTAGGATCAAGGTGCATACCACACCACCTGGCTATTTTCCATCATTCTCTAAGGTTGGCCATAAAAGAGACGTAATGAATGTCTGTAGGGTGGAGGCTGCCTGGCACTGCCACCTGACCCCACCCTGCTGTTTGCCCCTTCCCCAGGTGAGAAGCCCCACAAGTGTCAGGTGTGCGGGAAGGCCTTCAGCCAGAGCTCTAACCTCATCACCCACAGCCGCAAGCACACAGGCTTCAAGCCCTTCAGTTGTGAGCTGTGCACCAAGGGCTTCCAGCGCAAGGTGGACCTACGCCGTCACCGTGAGAGCCAACACAACCTCAAGTGAGACTACCGGCCATCCTGCTCCAGTGTGTCTCATTCCAAGGACAGCCTCACAATTCTGACCCTTCTCCAGCGTCCTCCCAGAAGTAGCGCTGGCCAGAAGACTCTCTGCTTCTTCTGAGACTCATGGAGTTGCCAGGCAACCTCCGGCAAGCCACACTCCTTCCCAGACTGCCATAAGGTGTAGGAGTCAGCTCTGGCCTTTCTGAATTGAAGCAATCACACTGATGTCCTCTGGTCTTGTCCCCTGCCACAGCATAGAAAGCTACAAGGCCCTGGTGGACAAAACTGGGATGCTAAAACCAGACAAGAGCCAGGATCCACAGAGAAACCCTCCTGCGGCTTCTCTGGGCCTGGGGACTTTGAATTTTTAAGGATTCTCTTTCTGGCTGCCACAGTCAGAGTTGCCTCCTGCCCCAGCTGGAGGTCTGGCACCCCTCTGCTTTAGCCAGATGTGCTGGCTGCCCCCCACCTTCCCCGCCACACCACATTCATCTGGGAGTCAGGCTCCACAGTTGAGCCACAAAGCTGGGACACGAGGAATTGGTGTGTCAGAAGCCTGTTCGCTCAACTGATGTAAATAAAAATAAAGATGGATTTGGCTGTTTGTAAAGTGCCTACTAGGTACCTGGACTGTCTGGGGACTTTAGGGTCTTGACAAGGAGCTAACAGACCAACTGAGAAGCATCGTGACAGGCACCCGGGAGGGCAGGGCTAGTGCTACTGCGGGTAGTATCAGTCTCCTGCAGCAGCCCTAAGGAACGGCCACACTCTGTACTGTTGCCTTGTGAGTATGGCAAAAGGAACTTGGCAGGAGTGATTAAGTTGAGCCTGGGGTTGCTTCCTGACTAGCTGTGTGACTTCAGGTGGCGCCATGAACCTCTCTGGGGCTCAGCTTCACTGAGTTACACTGTTATTGCAACAGCCCTGTCCTGGCGGGGATATTAGCAGAAGTCTGTGAGATTCCCCATGGAAAACAGTACCCAGGACCTAGTACTCACAAGCACTACCAAGCCCTCTGGATTCCCATTAAAGTCCTGCCCCTCCAATAAAGCCACACCAATGCCACCTTCTCCATGGAGCCTCCCTTGGTCATCCCAGCCAGGGGCTCTCTCCTCTGACACTAAACTACTTGTGCCTCTTGCCCATGGCCCAGGAGCTGCTCACAGTTCCTCTGCAGACAGTTTTGGCCTTGGTAGAAGGTATAGACTCAAGAGTTTCCATACATTTTCTGCATTCCACAGAACCCCCACAAGGCATGTGACGTTGTCCCATTTTACAGATGAGACAACACAGGCTCAGAGAGCCCAGCCTGTTGGAGATAAGAAAGTGTTCAGAAAAGAAATCCCATGGAGGCTTGGCTGTAGTGGTGGTGCGGTGCTTGTGTGGAATGTGTGAAGCTTTGGGTCCAACTCCTGACACTAAAAACAAAACAAAACAAAACAAACAAACAAAAAACCAAAGCAAAGCAAAGAACTCTCAAAGAATTCCATTGTCTTTAAATAGCTCCTCTGCAAAACACAATTTAACTCTGGTGTGTGTGTGTGTGTGTGTGTGTGTGTGTGTGTGTGTGTGTGTGTGTAGGCCAGTTATGCCTTGAGTGTTAGATGGCTGTATTTGTTATGTTTCTATTTCTATGATAAAACACTATGGCCCTTTAGTGGTGGTGAATGCCTTTAATGCCAGCACTCGGGAGGCAGAGGCAGGCGGATCTCTGTGAGTTCGAGGCCAACCTGGTCTACAGAGCGAGTTCCAGGAGAGCCAGGGCTACACAGCATGGCCAAGGCTACTTGTGGAAGGAAAGGTTTATTGGGTTTTATGGTTCCAGAGAGATGAGAGTCTGTCCCAGTGGGAAGCCTGGCAGCAGCAGCAGGTATGGCAGCTGGAGCAGGAAGCGGAGGCTTCACATCTTGAACAGCAAGCATGAAACAGAGAGAATGAACTCAAAATGTCACAAATCCTTAAACTCAGATCCTGCCTTCAGTGACATACTTCCTTCAACAAGGCCACACCTTCTAAATCTCCCAAACAGTGCCATCAAGTGGGGACCAAGTGTTCAAATGCCTGAAGCTGTGGGAGACATCTCATTCAAACTACAAAGGTTGTCCCTCTTACAGGGACCTGGGGCTCATTGAGCTAGGTGGGAGGGCCCAAGCCAGGCCAGCAATCCTCCTGTCTCTGCCTCCCAAGCACTGAGATTACAGGTGTGCACCTCCACACCTGGCTATTTTTGTGAGTACAGAAGATCACATTCAGGGCCTCATGCTTGCAAGGCAAGCTCTTTGCTGACTGAACTCTCAACCCAGGCCAACCCTGGCCTCTTAAACTGACTTGTTTAGGGTGTTTGGCCCCCTGGCAACAAATGTGAGGCTCTTCCTGCCCAGACAAGGCAAGGAACTGGCCCAAAGCCACACTTAGTGTGGGGTGAGGGTGGGGTGGAGGTAGGGAGGGCATCCTGCACCTCTCAGGTAAGGTGATAAAGTGTGAAGGTAGGGGATGGGTACATGGGTACTCTGTGCCTACTTGCACTCATGCGCATGTGTGCATACAGCCCCCCCTCCAACACACACACACACACACACACACACACACACACACACACACACACATACACACACACACCTGCTTTGCATGTGTCTTGTTTGCTAAACAAAACCAATATCAGGGTTTCAGCCACTTCTGCAGTGTGTGTGTTGAGGGGGGTGCAGGGGAACAGAGACAGGAAAGTAGGTGAACACCTTCCTCCAGATTGGCTGAGGTTGAGGGTAGGGGAGTCAGGGGCAGTCAGTTTGCTCCTCCATTGAGTGCCTCCATAGCAGGAGGGGAAGGGACCACAACAGCCTGAGAGTAGTGAGTGGGCACAGGTACCAGCGCCCAGACTGGGAAGACTTTATGGCCCAGGCTGGGCTGGCATGGCTGCATGCCCAGAGATGAATGGGGCTCTGCAGGACAGGTTTCACATGGGCAGTAGCCCAGGAGCTGAGGAAGCTTGGAGGCACCTTACAGACGGTCTTGTGATGTGTCCAGGGGGAGCACCTTACAGACGGGCTTGTGATGTGTCCAGGGGGAGCACGGCTAGCTATAGAGTCTCCAGTGTCCATCACGACACCTCATGCTGAGGGAGGCTGATTCAGTGGGTGCGGTGGGGCACCGCCCATTTGCTGGAATTTGAGGGAAGTACAAGACCCTTGCTCTCTACTTCTGTCGGTGCCTCTTAGCTTCCTATCTGGCTAGACACTCCCACCATAGTGTCACTGCATGAACCGAGAGACACCACCCAGCCCTGTAAAAATCACCTGTCACTTCCATTTGCCACAGACCCAGAGATGGCGGCTCTCACTCAGGTCACACAGACAGTTAGCAGCCATGTCAGAATCCAGCTTGCCAAGCCAAATCCTACAGCTCCGCCTCCCAGCTTTGGGAGCCCCATTGATATAGAACATGGTACAGTGTGGGCTCAGGACTTGTAGGGTGTGGTAGGTGGATATGGGGGTTGGGGTGGGATTGCCAGCCCTAACTCCTCTGTGGAGGGTAGGCTAGGTATGGAGGGGGAGAATATACCAGAGTGGTGCTGGTGAGTCTCTACAAAGTGAAAACCAGGCTATGCTGGGCCCTGAGCACTCCAGAAGAACAGCAGGTCTTCTACATCACATCCATGGCCCTCCCTCCGTGGGAGCACACTCTTCTTTCCCTCTCATAAGTCCACTCGGCTTTATGTCCAAGCTCAGGGACCCCAGAAAAAAGTTTTCAAACTCTGATTACCCCTTAACCCTTGTTCCACTCCTAGGGAGGTAATCAAGAGATGAGTGGGCGCAGAGCGTGTGTACATCCTGTCCGTAAAAAAGGAAAGCGCATCCCCAGTGCCCATGAGGACCAGTTGGCCATGTGGCTGGTGGCACATCTGAAAAGGGTGAGTGTGCTTTGTAAGATTTGGTCTGACGGGGCATCTATAAGGCTGCTCCGACACAGGAGAACACCAGAGCAGAACGGCTGTTTGTCTGGTAGCCCTCATGCTCATAGCCTCTGAGCCTGCCAACCAAGGATAGGAAACTTATGGGGATAAAGAGCCTGAACTAACCATGTCCAAGCATTTTCTCACTGTTTTTTAAAAAAGATTTATTTACTCTTATTTTACATGCATGTGCCTGTGTGACTTTATGTGCACCACATGTGTGCAGGTGCCTGCAGAGGCCAGAGAGGGCATTGGAGCCCTGGAACTGGAACTACAGATGGTTATGAGCTCACCATGTGGGTGCTGGGACTTGAACCTGGGTCCTCTGCAGTAACAGCAAGTGCTTTTAATTGCTGAGCCATCTCTCCCGTCCCCCTTTCCCATTAGTTCTCATTACTCCTGAACAATACAATATAACAGTCACTTACTTACGTAGCTCTTGCATTGTCTTAGGGATTATAAAGTCATGAAGCAATGGCTTAAAGTATGAGAGGAAAGTTGAAAAAAGAAACCTGGAGTATACGTGAGGATGTGTGTGAGCTATTTGCAAATATAAAAAAAAAAAAAAATAGCCCATACCAGACCATAGCACATGCCTGTAATCCCAGCTCTCAGGAGACAGAGGTCAGAGGGTCAGAAGTTCAAGCTACACAGAGGATTCAAAGTCAGCCCCCAGTATGAAAGATCTTAATCTCAAAAGAACAAACAACAAAATAAAGCCACAAATAAATGCTGGGTCATTTTATATGAGACGAGTATCCACGGTGACTCCAAAACCAATTCTCCACTGACAGTTAGGGCCCATTGAGTATTTTACAAAGGCAAGCCTTGAAGAAGGTCCACAAGGTATTGTTAGTTCAGGTTTCTGGGGGCTGGCAAAGAGGGGTGACCTCATTCTTCTGCTGTTTGTCAGAGAACCTTGGACTTAGGGTATGTGTATGCCTAAGAAATGGAAGAGAAAATAAACTTGCAGAATGAACACCTTCCCAAAGGAAGTTATTTCAAGTGGAAAGGTGGTTTAAAAATCAGTACACGCCGGGCGGTGGTGGCGCACGCCTTTAATCCCAGCACTCGGGAGGCAGAGCCAGGCGGATCTCTGTGAGTTCGAGGCCAGCCTGGGCTACAGAGTGAGATCCAGGAAAGGCGCAAAGCTACACAGAGAGACCCTGTCTCGAAAAACCAAAAAAAAAAATAAAAAAAAAAAAATCAGTACACATGGACTGGAAAGTTGGCCGGCAGTTCTAGGCAAGCACTGCTTTTGAAGTGGGCCTAAGTTTGAGTGCCAGCTCTCATGTTAAGCGGCTCACAATCCCATCACTCCAGCTCCAGGGAATCTGGTGCCTCTGACATCTGCAAGGCTCCTGCATGTGCTCTCTCTGACACCGACCAAAACACACATATACGTAATTTTTTTTTTCGAGACAGAGTTTCTCTGTGTAGCTTTGTGCCTTTCCTGGAACTCACTCTCTAGCCCAGAGATCTGCCTGGCTCTGCCTCCCAATTGCTGGTATTAAAGGCGTGAGCCACCACCGCCCGGCCATAATTTTTTTTTAAATCAATATACAGGACTGAGAAGATGGTTCAATGGTTAAGAACACTGTCCGTTTGCTATTCCAGAAGAGCCAGGTCTAATTCTCAGTGCCTACATGGTGGCTCACAACCATCTATAACTGGAGTTCTAGAGCCTCCAAAAGCACTAGGCACACACGTAGTGCACGGACACACATGTAGTGCACGGGCACACATGTAGTGCACGGGCACACATGTAGTGCACAGACACACATGTAGTGCACAGACACACAGACAGACAAAGCACCCACACCCATAAAATAGATAAATGAATTTTTTGAAATTCATAAAAAAATAAGCACACGCCTTATGATACTATTCTGTTCATTATATGCACACAGAGAAGGGAGAAGTATGCAGGGGTGTCCACAGGGGCCCTGCTGAGGGGAGAGGGTGTACGTACTTTTGTCTTTTTTCTGTGTGTGTGATGTGTGTGTGTGCCCAAGCATGCTGTTTTTCTGCAACAGGCATGAATGATAACATTATCATTAGCATTAAAAAAAGAGTCCCGCAGCTCAAATATAACTTGAGCTTTATATTTAAGGTTTATATTAATTTGAGGTTTGCCTTTCCGCCCCTTCCCTCCAAACTGCCAACCTCTCCAGGCTCCTGTTACGTGGGTAGACAGCTCCTTGGGGACAGGTTTCTTTTTGCCTTAGCAATGTGGGCCAGCTTACCCCAGCCTTAGCCCCAGCCCCAGCCCCAGGAGTAACCTTATAGCAAATGCTAGGCCCCATCATTTGGGGCCAATGCCTAGTTGTCCCTGGTAAATTTGGGTCCACAGGAGGCCCTGGATCTTTGACAATTGGGACGGTAAAGCAGGGCCCTGACTTAGGAACTGAGAGCTGGACAGTGGACTCTTGACTCTTCCCAGAACACACAGCATTAGTTCTGGCTTGGAAAGGTGCCACTCCAATGGCTTCCATAGGTCTAGCTGGGGTTGGACCCTGCCAGGAGCCAGACAGGGCCTGGGTTCTTGGGAACTGTGACTGCAGAAAGGTAACTGGAGGGAAATCTGAGGCAGGACATGTTCTGACCCAGCCATGCTCAGGTTTGGCCTGATAAGTTTATCAGCTTGTGCCGGCTGCCAACTGTCAGCATGGAGCCTGGCAGTGGGCTGGGTGGGAGGACACCCCTGGGTCGATAGCGCCTTCCAAGTGTTATCAGGGGCATGGTGGCCCAGAGCGCGGGAAAAGGGGGAACAGGAGAGAAAGACAGACTTCTAACCACTTGACCCAAAGACAAGAGCTGGGAGGGAAAAAGAGGCCTCTGAGGTTCCTGGGGCCCTGACTACTGCAACACCAGCAGACACAGCTGAGAATCAGTTCCAGACAGGCACAGGCTGAGGACCTTGTCCCAGGCATCCAGCGGGGAGAACAAGTCTGCTGTGTTCTTGTGCAGTTTCTAGAGCAAAAAATTCTATTCTCTAGAAGGTTCCAATGCCCCAGAACACATGAGGAAAAGCATGTGGGGAGCACAGAACAGTGAGGCCACTTCACCATTTTCTTTCCCATGCCACCCTCTCTCTCTGCCCCAAGGTCTGAGGTAACAGTTGGACTCACTTTACATTTAGCAAGGCCACTAGACTGTCTAGCCCAGTGCTTGTCACAGTCCAGAAGGGCACAACCTTGCCGACGTGCTCCTCCCTGCCCAGGAATCAAGACACTGAGCTTCAGAGTGAGAGGAGATGAGTGAGGAGGAAGACAAGGGCCCCAGAGATCAGGAGGCAGAGGACGGGGAAGCAGGGTCCTGGGAGATGTCCCAGGACCTCTAGTGCTTTGGGACCTACAGGGAAAAGACATTTGGGGTGACATCACTCTTAGAGCTCAGCACAGCCACACTCCGTCTGATTCCCTGCCAATGCGAGCCATCTATGGAGAGAGTCACACAACCTAGTTGCCACAGGGTTAGCTTTGAATGTGAATATTTTTTATGTCCTTTTCTCTACTTTCTTCTGGGGTTTCCATGGTGTCTACAACAGCAAGTGTCGAGAGGTATCCAGGGAAGAGAGATGATGCATTCTTTTGTTTTAAAAGAGAAAGAAGGGGGTGAAGGGTGTAGCTCATTTGTTACTGTGCTTGCTCAGCATGCACAAAGCCCTAAGTTTGATCCCAGCACGGAGATGCTCCTAGTGCTTGGGAGGCAGGGCAGGAGGATCAGGAATTCAACGTCATCCTCGACTACATAGTGAGTGTGAACACCTGGGCTGCATGAGACCCTGTCTTACATAAATACTAAACAGTAAAGAAGGGAGGGGAAGGAGGCAATAAAAGGAAAAATAGAAAGAGGGGGAGAGAGAGAAGGCTCCTGCTGTGTTTCTCTACCTGTTGGGAATAGGGGTGGTGGGCTGGGCCTTCCAAGCCAGGACCGGTCTGTATCTGCAGGTCTCCCCTTCTGCCTAATCGAGGCCAAAGCAGGTGGCCAGGGTAACTGCAGAGCAAGCAATGTGTCCAGTAGGGTCGTATATGAGAGCTGCATCCAGGACTCTTGCAAAAGCATAATGATGATTCCACTGAGTTGAATGCCATTCACTCAGATCCACCACAGATCTGTCATTCACCAGACAGCCTTCTAGGAAGAAAGGCCAGGTTCTTGGGGTGCCAGCCAACAATCTCAGCTTCTCCCCAGTGGGCACAGAATAAACTGAGCTGATGGAAGAGGTGCAGTGTGAGGTGAGGATGATGATGGCCAGGGGGGAGTCACCAAGTCAAGGGGTGGTCTGAGGAGGCCTCACCAACAGCTCCCTGGACGTGGATGTGGTATGGGGGCTAAGGCATGCTGGCTGCTGCAGTGGCTGGGGTGGCTTGGTCAGAAGTTTCCTCACCTTTGCCATTTCTAGAATTCTGAACCTTCCACCTGCCTCCCCAGCAGCCCATAGTTTGCCTTTTGTCATATTCTTCGTCCTCTTTTGAAAGCATGGTCCTGCTATGCCATCCAGGCTGGCTTCAAACTCTTGACCGTCCTGTCTCAGCCTACTGAGTGCTGAGGTGATGGCTGAGCACCACCATGCCCAGACCCTTCTCTCAGTTATTGAACAAGGGAATGAAGGGTGGAGGTGCCAATAGTGAGGAAGAAACCATGTCACGGAGACACAGTTTGAAGACCGGGACAATAGAAAAGTGATGTTTGATATGTTTCAGCTGTTCAACTCCTTCCTGGCATCGCTGATAACAAGCTAATATCAAATATTCCTCGGGAACTCACACAGCACCAGACAGTGGAACAAGAAATGTATTTAGCAATTTTGAAGGATGCTGTCATCACTCCCATTTCCCAAACTCAGGCCAGAGAGGTTGAACCACTGGTGGGGCAGTAGACGATATACCATAGCCGGCTCTTGCCAGTTCCCCTGGTGCTGGGCCTCTGCTCTTTTTGTCCCCTCTACCCCAGTGGCCCTTTCCATCCCATCATATTTCTCTCTCCTAGCCACTGTACAACAGCGCAGATGCCATGCTTCCTCGGCAGCGCCTCCCTTCTGCCATTGTGCCATGATTTCAGCCCCTCCCGTGAGGCAGTGGGGCACAGTACATGTGGCTGTCAGTACTATCCTTAGGGACCACTCTGGTTTGGGGACACAGGCTCAACCTTCCAAGCCAGGCTGGGGCAGAGGTGGCACCCTGCCACTGTGTGATGATTCCAACTGTGACACACTCCTCACCCAACCCTGCCACCAGCTGCAGCCACAGACGCCAGGCAGAAGTTTGGAGCTATTTCTGCCAAGGGTGACTTAGAACTTCCTCCCGGATCTCTTAAAAATAGAGGGGTTATCATGGCCCTCAGACCCCTTCCTCTGCGTGGGGGATTCTGACATGATTTCTGGGGAAGGCCTGGGCCCCTGGCCTCTCTGGGCCACACAAGGACTTATCTCTGAGCTCAGTTGGGCAGCAGGAAGGGACCTAAGCGACCACTGTGGGCAGCTCTTCCTGTGCCCAAAGTCCCTTTTGGGAGCAGCAGGGGATGTGGCCACAGACTCAGGGGTGTCAGTCACCCCCCTTCCTCAGGGCAGTGGTTGCACCCTAGCCTTCAGGGAATCAGAAATAAACTAGGTAGAGAGTGTTCTGGGGAAGCCCCCGGTGCTACCTCACTGGACCTCTCTGTCTGCCCTTTCCCTATGCCCAGCATAGCCCCCCTAAATCTGTGTGTGGCCCACTCAACTGCCAGTTTCTGGAGTGGTTGGAGGACCGGGCATTAGAAGTCAGGCCATATCACTCTGCAGAAAGTGGTCAGGGGAAAAAGTAGAGGAGGATGGGACTCAGGCAAGGTACACCTTTCTTAGCCACTGGCTCTACCCTGCTGCAGACAGGAGACCCAGGAGCCTGCTGTCCCCTTTGAGCATTTGCTAGCATCAGGCAGGTCCCAGACTTTTAGAGAACAGTTCCCCTAAGAGTTGAAGGAGAGACCCTAAGACTCAGTTTCTGCTCTGGGTTGCTCTCTGTGAGGCAAGACCTGGGGGTGAAAGATATTTGGGGGGCTCTGATGGATCTAGGGAGTTACTAAGCCCAGCCCCAAGAGTCAGGGACTTGTTTCTGGAGGAAGCACAGAGGAATGTGATGTTAAAATAAAGATGATGGCTTTCAGTAGAGAAGACAGGTGCAGAGGCTGGCTGCAGAGATCAGGCCCTTCTGTCTGCACCCCCTGCTGAGAGGCCTGGCCTGAGAGCACTACCCTGCCTGGGCTTCCTGCAGTCCATGTGTATAATACCAAAGTGACCTAGTGTATGCCACTATGGCCACTGTCACTGTCCAGACAACCACAGGATTCACAGAAACTTAGCTGGCATCCATGGCCCCCTGAGGCCTGGGCCTTGCCCTAGGTTCCTCGGAAGGGAAGGTTCAGGATTCTGGGCTTAGCCTCCTCGGGGCAGCTCTACAGAAGACGTCAATCTTAGCTGGAAACTGTCAGTTCTGGGTTTCCTCCCGCTGACTCCCCAGCACCCCTTAGCCCAGCCTCAGACTTATCAGAGCCCTCCAGCTGCCTAGACCCCCAACCCCCTGCAACCACCTCCCCAGCATGACTCAGCAAATCTTCCCTCCGTGGGGAGAAAACAAGGATGAAAAATCACAATGTCAGATTACAAAGCCCCAACTGTAGGACAGGCCCCTGGCTGAGAGATAAGGGTCTGCCCCAGGCCCCCAAACCCCGGTGCAGATAAGCCCTCTCTCAGCACCCCTGGGCTGCTGCAGGTACAGGTTGAGACATCTAGAAGTGGAGGCAGAGCAGTTGGGTGGCCCTTGGTGACCCTGCCAGCAGCTGAAAGAGTCCAAGACTCTGTCATTGCCCAGCTAGCTGGGCAAAGAGGAAGCTCGGCAGCCAGCTCCGGTGTTGCCATCCACCCTCTTCCACAGAGCAAGAAAGAGAAGGGTGGGGGCCTTTTTAGAAAGTTCGTAAGGAGGGTACCCCACAAATGCCCTCCACAGATAGGGTGTGGGTGTCCAGTACCAGCTCAGCCTGCAAACTGCTCTCTGCAGGATATGCATCGCTCCCTCCCAGGGCAGCTTAGCAGCTGCTGTGTTGAAGAAGTAAGGGCCTGGCCTCAGGAGCCAGGCGGGTAGCCTGCAAGCTCAAAGAGCCATTCCCAGCCTGGAGACGTTGGGGAGGGGGTCTTTGGAGGATGAGGTGAGGCTGAAGGTGGCTCTGAGTTCAGCTGTGGAAGCCCTGGAGACCTCTGGGGATTTCTGACTTTCCAAGCTAGAGTGAGCAAGACTCAGGAGACCCCCTGATCCTGAGCAGGAGGCTGGGCAGAGGCAGACTACCAGCTGTCCTCTACCAGTGGGAGAGCTGGGAATGATAGACTGGAAGTTGGACTCTATGCTGGCCTCTGTCACCCTAATGCTCATTTCAAAATGAGGGATGTGTCCTGGGAGCTAAGGTGCCCACAGCAAGAAGCCGTGACCCCGGGCTCTGGCCTCTGTTTCCTGGGCTTTTGGGCTCAGTCACTGCTGGAATGAAGGTTGCTTGGGGATGAAGCCCAGCACAAAGCTTGTGTACAGGGTACAAGACCCACTTGTCCAGTGTCCTAAGCCTCAGGACTCTGCTGCTCTGTCTAGGGAAGCTTGCCCAGGTCATATTCCAGTACACAGAAGATGGCAGAGCACCCACCAGGCTTGGCTCGGTTTCCA
This sequence comes from Peromyscus melanophrys, assembly GCA_902168415.1. Classification (NCBI taxonomy): domain Eukaryota; kingdom Metazoa; phylum Chordata; class Mammalia; order Rodentia; family Cricetidae; genus Peromyscus; species Peromyscus melanophrys. The sequence goes on from CABHPR010117066.1 coordinate 22,965, forward strand.
GGCATATGTCAGATCCCTACAGACCTGAGCTCCCCAAATCTCTGCCATGGCTTCTACTTCTGGATTTGCATCTTCTGGACCTGCAGAAGGGAAAGAGCTGGTCAAGACAAGGTCTCCAGAACTTCAGTGTGTAACTTTGTAAGAACACAGAATGCTGGGCTGGAGAGATGTGTAAGCATTCAAGAGCACTTCCTGCTCTTGCAGAGGACCCAGGATTGATTCCCAGCACCCACGTGGAAATTCTTAATCATCTGTAGCTCCTGTCCAGGAGGATCTGACGCCTTCTTCTGGCCTCTGCAAGCACTGCATGCACATGGTGCACCGGCATACATGCAGGTCAACACCCATACACATAAAATTTTACCTGACAGTGGTGGCACACGCCTTTAATTCCAGCACTTGGAAGACAGAGGCAGGAGGATCTCTGTGAGTCTGAGGCCAACCTGGTCTACTGAGTGAGTTCCAGGACAAGCCCCAAAGAGAAATCTTAAGAACCAGCCTAGCTCCCTACAGCTCATATCCAGGTAGAAAACAGGGCAGATCCTACCGGATGGATTGAGGGCCCACAGCCCTGTTCCGTGTAGAAGCTGTAAGGCACCCGCAGGCTGTGGGTGGAGAGACTCCTTTTCTAGGAGTGACTTTAAACACCAGAACCCCAGAGTCTTTCTCTCAGGCTGCCTTTGCTTGCCTCTGAGCTGGGAACGATGGCCCCTGTGCCTGGAAGCACTTTCCTCCATTCTGCACCTTCTGCATTCCAGACCCATCCCACAGAGAAACTTCTCAGTTATGGACAGTCACAGTCTACAGACACTGTCCCTCTGGGGCTGGCCACAACTGTCATCATAATCTCAGCACATGGGAGGCTGAGATCGAGCCAGCCTGGTCCTGTGAGACACAGTTGGGTTTTTGTTTTTGTTTTTTATTTTATGTGCATTGGTGTTTTGCTATGGAACTGAAGTCACAGACAGCTGTGAGCTGCCATGTGGGTGCTGGGAATTGAACTCAGGTCCTCTGGAATAACAGTGCTCTTAACCACTGAGCCATCTCTCCAGCCCCCACAGTTGGGTTTTTTGGTTTGTTTGTTTGTTTTCAAAGGGCATTGGGGTTGGACTGCAGCTCAGTCGGTAGAGAGCTTGTCCAGCAGGTACAAAGACCGTCCTAGTGCCACATAAACAGGCATGACAGTGGCATACGCCTGTCATGCCAGCTCTCAGGAGATGGATGAAAGAGGATTAGAGATTCAAAGTCATCTTGGTTACATGGCAAGCTTGACGACGTCAGCCTAGGATACAAGAGACCCTTTCTAAGAAAGCGGTGGTAGAAGGAAGCTGGAGAGAGGGCTCATACTGCTCTTGCAGATAACTCGAGTTTGACTCCCAGCATCTTGGACAAGTGGCTCACAACTATTTGCAGCTCCAGTTCCAGGGGCTCTGACACCTTTGGCCTCGTTGGGCACATGCACTCATGTGCACATACCCATATACACACACAATCTAAAAATAAAGTTTAGAAAAAAATTAAAGTGTGTGCCGCCGTGGAAACACATTCTTGGGAGGCCCCTCCTATATTCCCAGCCTCCAGCAAAGTTCTTTTCAGTGGGGGGTGGGGGGTGGGGGCGGTGGAAAGCTGACCCGTGCGTCTCCTCACCCCAAGCAGACTTGAGGCTGGTGGTTAGGTAGGAGTGCCTGGGCCTGTGTGATCTACCTGCCTAAGCTTCAGAGTGCTGCATGGAAGGCGGATTCTCTGACTTTAAAGGACATCTGCCAAAGGCTTTTTAAACGGAAGACCCAAGACCCGAGGGAAACTAAGGGCTGGTGTTCGCTGGGTGGCCCATTCTCCTCCCAGACCCAAGGAAAGACAGCAGATCCCATCTCCCTACTTCTTTCTTTCCTTTTCTCTTTATCCTGACAGCAGGTGGCCAACGACCTGGGGAAATTCCTCAGTTATTTGATGCCATAGATTTTGCGGGGCTTTCGGGGCAGCCTCTGGCAGGGGAACCGGATCCCCACTGCACCGCCCACCGCTCCTAGTCTACGTTCTTGGAGCTACGGAGGGAGCACGGCGCCTCCTGGTGGCCGTACTGCAGAGGAGGCTGCAGGGCGTGAACACCCCACAGGTCTCCAGTCTCTTAGATGGACGCGTTAGCTGCTTCCCCACGGACGCGGATTCCAAGTCTGGTTTGCGCCAAGTTCTAGGAAAATGAAGTCCAGAGAGACCTGGTGGGATGCCATGAGCTCGCTACAAGCGGGGCCTCACACAGGCAAGGGCGACAAACCTTCTCAAGGGTTACCCTGAGCTAGAAAAGGAGGGGGCCACAGCAAAGACACCGAGGTCCCAAGGAGGACGTGGGGCCACAGTTAGGAACTTTGCAGTAGGGGACGAAATGGATGTGGTGGGGAGGAGATAGGAGGACCAGAATCCTCAGAGTTTGTTAAAGGTTTGCGATTGTAACCTGGAGCACAGTAGGTCTTAGGAGGGCTAGAGATGAATCAGACATGCACTTTGGGAAAAGAAGGGCCAGGTGCTTGGAATGGGAAGCTGCAGCAATCATGAGTTCCTGCAAAGGAGAATGGAGTTCCCAAACTGAGGGGAGTAGAGATTGGTAGATGGCTTAGGGTTTAAGGCTGCTATTGAAGAGGACCTGGGTTGGACTCCCAGCATGCACATGGCAGCTCACAACCATCTGATCCGACACCCTCTATAAGGCACCAGGTACACACGTGGTGAACACACATATATGCAGGTGAACACACACACACACACACACACACACACACACACACACACACACACACAAAATAAAAATATATATATTTTAAAACCTGAAGAGAGTGGGCTTTGTCCCTAACCCTGCAAAACCTCTCAAGGTGAACCAGCCCTCAGGAATGAGGCACTACCTCATGCCTCTGAGACCCCTGTGTCCTCACACACAGGTCTGGTCTCAGGAACAGAGAGACACAGATTGCTATGTACCCAATGAGGAAATTAAGAAAGATTGACAAATCACAGATGCACACACCCTTCCACCCAGTGTCTCCCAGATTCCTAGCCCAACCGTGAAACCACACCACAGTGATTCACTGCAGCAGTGTTTGTGTTGGGAAAGGCTGGAAACAACCTAAGTGCCCATCCTAGAGGGCTGGCTAAATAAATCATGGCCCAGCATATGGGGAACAGTGTGTGCCTGTTGTAAGAAATGAGGAAGTATTCTGTGAATTGATTCGGGAGTGATTGATTCCATGATACGTTGCTAAGTGAAAAAAGGAAGGGATGGAGGGAGTGTCCAGTAAGAGACCATTTGTGGTCAACCGAGGGACAGATGAACTTATAGGCCAACGTGACATACTAGAGCCCCTAGGGAAGTCAGTAAAAGCAGCCCTTCATTACCGAAAGAAAGAGTAATAGAGCCAGCTTGTGGGTTAACTTCTCTTTTTGTGGACTGTGGAATGCATATACTATTTTGGTTTCAGATACCCAGGTTCTCTCCAAAGATATGAACAAGAAACTGACCACATTAGTCACCTACATGTGTCGCCTACGTGTGCAAGCACGAGGACCCGAGTTCAAATCTTAGCACCCATACAAAAAACAAGCACTACACTCACACCTGAACCTCAGCACTGGGGAGGCGGAGACAGGAGGAAGCCTAGGGCTTGCTGGCCATACAGTGCAGCCTAATCCGGGAGCTCCAGGTTCAGCGAGAGAGGCTCCTGTTTCAAAAAGAACTACGGGGCTGGAGAGATAGTTAAGAGGGCTGGGTGCTCTTCCTAGGAACCCAGGATGGATTCCTGGCATCCAAATCATAGCTCACAACCATCTGCAATTCCTTCCATTCCCAGGGGATCCAACACCCTCTTCTGGCCTCTGTGGTGCACAGCCATTCATGCAGGCAAAACACCCACACACATAAAATAAGGGAAAAGAGATAAATACATTAGGTGGAGGTTTGGCAAGATGCGTCAGTGGGTAAATGCTCTTGCCACTAAGACTGATGACCTGAATTTGATCCTCAGCACCCATGTTGTAGGAAAAAACCAACTCCTAAAAGTTGGCCTTTGACCTCCACATGTATATCACAGTGCGCGCACGCACAGACACACACAAAGATGAACTACCTTGGTGTCTGAAGGAGGGGTCTTCAGGGAGGCTTTGCACTGAACACTGGGTTTCTGCATCGACTGGGTTTTGAATGAGGAGCAAGAAGTCGCCTGGTGTGAATGGATGTGGGGGACACAGTCGGAGGCGCTGCACTAGGCAGAGCTGAAAAGTGATCTGAAGCCAGAGAGGGTGAGGGGAGACATGGGAAAGGAAGGATCCAGGGTTTGGGGGGTGAAGTAGGCTGATGAGGCAGTGGAAGAGGCTATAGGGAGAGGAATGGGGAGTCTGGGATGGTGGCCAGAGCTCTGGGGCCGCCATTCCTGGTAGAGAAGCCTATGAAAGGAGGCTGGGAGGGGCCTGGGAACACAGGCATTGGCTTTTGCTTGAGGATCACTTGACTTCTGTCATCAGTTTGAACACCACTTATCTCTCATTGACCTGGAACTCTCCATGGACCTGGTGGGCCATTGACACCCAGGGATCCACCTATCTCCACCTCCCCAGTACTGAGATTATAAGTACCACCACCATGCCTGGCTTTTGTATACATGGGTTCTGGGGATTGAACACAGACAAGCACTTTACAGACTAAGCCATTTCCCCAACACAAATCAGGGAATTCTTTTAAACTAATTGAAATACTCTATATCAGGGCTGGAGAGATGGTTCAGTGGTTAAGAGCACTGGCTGCTCTTACAAAGAAACCAGATTCAATTCCCAATACCCACATGGTAGCTCACAAACTGTCTGTAACTCCAGTTCCACGGGATTTAATACCCTCTTCTGACCTCTGCTGCATGCACATAGTGCACAGTCACACACACATGCAGGCAACACACACACACACGTGTAATAGAATATTATTTCAAGCTGTGTTACTTTTGTTTATGTTGCATTTGTTTAACTCTGAAGCTGTGTTACTGTGCCTGTCTAAAACACCTGATGGTCTAATAAAGAACAGAACGGCCAATAGTGAGGCAGGAGAAAGGCTAGGTGGGGCTGGCAGGCAGAGAGAATATATAGAGGGAGAAATCTGGGAGGAGAAAAGGAAGAAGTAGCCAGAGAAGGAGGAGGACACCAAGGGCCAGCCACCCAGCTACACAGAAAGTAGTGGAGTAAGAGTTACAGAAGTAAGAGAATGGGAAAAGCCCCGAGGCTAAAGGTAGTTGGGGATAATTTAAGTTAAAGAAAGCTGGGAAGAAACAAACCAAGTTAAGGCTGGGCATTCATAATTAAGAATAAGCCTCTGTGTGTGCTTTATTTGGGAGCTGGGTGGTGGGCCCCCAAAAGAGCAAAATCAAAAAACATATATGTCAAATAAAAATAAATAAATTTAAAAAATGAAATATTCCATATCATGATCAACATGCCAACTACATTTATTTCTTTGTAAACTCACTGTACTATACACTTAAACTGGGCATAATTAATTGCTTATGCACTGTATCTTGAAGTTGATACAATAGTGACAAATGGCAAAAGTCCTCATTTGTACAGTATTTGACTTTAATGGACCAAGGATTCATATTACGACTTGTAAAGTAGCCACTAAAAATGTATACAACCATATATTAGAGGAAATATAAAACATAAAATATAAATAGTATAGGGGGCTGGAGAGATGGCTCCACTGTTCAGAACACTTGTTGCTCTTGCAGGTGACCTGGGTTTGGCTCATAGAAACCACATGGTAGCTCACAGCCACCTGTATGTAACTCCTGCTCCAGGGTGATCTGACACCTTGGACCTCCTGGGCGCCTTCACTCACATGCACATCACACCCACACCTACACACATGTATAATTTAAAATAATAAAATTAAATCTAAATATATATAGTTAGTATAAAGAAGGGAGGAAAGCAAATCTCGTTTGGCTAGATCATATAACCCAAACTTTACTAGGAAGTTGAGTCAGGGGGTATATGCTTGTAATCCCTGTACTCAGGAAGGGTGAGGCAGAGTGTGTGAGTTTGAGATCAGCCCAGCCTAAGCTCATATAGAAGCACCAGGCCAGCCTGGGCTACATAGCAAGGCCTCGTCTCAACAAAACACTGAGCTTGAGATAAAGAGGGATTTCATGTTGTCTCGGGGCTTCGTACCAGGAACCTATAACACTTCAAATTTTATATGAATGTAACGTGTTCCAAAATACACCTGGAATAAAATTGACACTAAAAGGAGAAATGAATAATTTTGTAGTCATAGTGAGAAAATTCAACTACTTGTCATAGCACAAGCAGACTCAAAATCGAGTGCAAATAAAGACAAATCAGGAAAAACATGTGATCCTACACCTGATGCCTAGGGAATATATATTCTTTTTATGTTTTTTTCTTTTTCATTATATTATTTATTTACTTGGTGTAAGTGTGTGTGCACTCACACAGTCGTACTGTGGCACACATGTGGAAGTCAGAGGACAACTTTCAGGAGTTGGTTCTCACCTTCCACCATGTGGGTCTTGGGGATTAAACTCTGGTCTTCAAACTTGTCAGTAAGTGCCTTTACTGGTGAGCTGTCTCACCGGTCTGAGAACAAGTATTCTTTCCCAACATTTCCCAGAACATTCTGCAGATAGACCCTATGCCGGACACAAAACAAGTCCAGACAAACTGCAAAGAACACACAGTCAAAGGGGTACATTGTCTGAACTCAATGGAATTAGGTTAAAAGTTTATAAACATCGTTTTAAAATACCCAATTTTGGGCTATTGAATGATAGTCTTCTAAAGGAACTTACATATTAAAGAAAAAATCACAGAGGATGTTAGAATACATTTGCAAATGAGGGAGGGAGGGGAGGAAGGAGGGAGAAAGGGAAAATGGATCTGAAAGGCAACTGTTCCTTTGATCACACTTGGGATGGACTTAAACAGCAAACTCTCTAGAAGAATCTATACAAGATCTTCATGAATTTAGAGAAAAAAGATTCCTTAGGACACCATGAAATGAACTACAGCCACAAAAGGAAAAAAAAGTTACATTTTAGTCAAACATAATATTAAATGCTACATATTTTAGCCATATAAAAGCTAAAACCTAAGCCCGGCCATGGTGGCACAGGCCTTTAATCCCAGCACTCGGGAGGCAGAGACAGGTGGATCTCTGTGAGTTCGAGGCCAGCCTGGGCTACAGAGTGAGATCCAGGACAGCCAGGGCTACACAGAGAAATCCTGTCTTGAAACCAAAACAAACAAACAAAAACACATGGCCTTGAGGACTTTTTTCCAGATTCAGACCGCAGCAGGTGAGGAACAGAGAACATGTGACCATGTTCCATGCCTGGCTGTCCTCACTGCTGGTGCTGCTGACGACACTGATAAATCCTATTTTATTAAAGTCTCGACCGTTGCTTCCTTGCTGCCTTCCCTCCTTCCTTTCTTTCTTTTTTTCTTTTTCTCTTTCTTTCTTTCTTTCTTTCTTTCTTTCTTTCTTTCTTTCTTTCCTTCCTTTCCTTCCTTCCTTCCTTTCTTCCTTCCTTCCCTCCTTCCTTCCTTCCTTTCTTTTTTTTTTTTTTTTTTTTGAGGTAGGTGGGAGATGGATTCTGAAGTATCCCAGGCTGGCCTCAAATTATAAAGCCAAGGATGACCTTGATCTTCTGATCCTCTTGCCTCTACCTCCCCAGTGCTGGTATTACAGATGAGCACCACCACACCTGGCTTTTGTTTTGGTTTTTGGTTCTTTGGGTTTTGTTGTTGTTGTTGTTTTTGTTGTTGTTTTCAAGACAGGTTTCCCTGTGAAACCTTGGTTGTCCTGGAACTCACTCTGTAGACCAGGCTGGCCTGGAACTCAGAGATTCACCTGCCTCTGCTTCCTGATCGCTGGGATTAAAGGCACACACCACCAGCTCCTACCCCTGGTTTGTTTTTAAATTACATTTTATTTATTAGATTTATTGTTTTACGTGTATGAATGTTTTGCCTGCATGTGTGTCTGTGTGTTATATATGTGCCTGATGTCCTTGGAACTCAGAGGAAGACATTGGATTCTCTAAAACTGGGGTTACAGATGGTTGTGAGCCACTAGATGGACGATGGGAATTGAACCGTGTCTGCAAGAGCAACAAGTACTCTTAACTCCTGAGCCACCTCTCCAACCCCTTATTTATCGTTTCTTTGGTGAGCAAGGGGTGTGTGGGTGGAGGTCAGAAGACAGCCTGTAACAGTTGGTTCTCTCCTTCCACCACGTGGGGCTCAGGATGGAATTTGGGCTGGCAAGTCCTGCATCAAGCGCCTTTGCCCACTGAGCCATCTCAGTTGCCATACCTCATTTTCTGAGACAGGGTCTTTCACTGAACCTAGAGTTTGGTGTTCAGGGTATACTTGCTGGTCAGCAAGCCCCTGGAATCTACCTGTCTCTGTTCACACCCAGTGCTAAAGTAACGGATGAGCTTTTCCATGACCAACTTTTACATGTGTGCTGGGGATCCAAACTCAGGTTTTTACAGCCTGCACACTTTGCCCACTGGGCCATCTCCCCACATCTGCTCCCTGATGGAACTTCCCTCATCATGGATTATGGCTCTGAGCACGTCCTTTGGTCCTGTACTTTCGGGTCACAACGTCAGTAAATTGTCAGAGTTAGATGGGGTGTGTATTCTTGGAAGCCGCCCCTACAGAAAATGACCAGCAATCATTTAACTGCACCCGGAAGAGACTGGAAGCCACACCCATGCATTCTATTCAATTTTACTGCATCCCAGCTCACTTCCCCTTAGTCAAATCCCCCCACACTCCTGAAACTGTCTCCATGACTTCCAGCAAAGTGTGACAGAGGACAAGGTGGCTAGAAAGGGACAGTTGTCTTAACCAAATGCAGTTACACATTTCTCCCCTGTTTTTATAAAAACATGCTCCCATGCGAGCATAATGATCCAGGACCTCCCAAGGCCTTCATAAAGTCTACATGCAATTGAGGGGCTACAATGTTTAAATTGTAGTAAATTTCATTGCTTTACTGTGAATGTGTCTTGGCTAAGTACTGTTTTGAAAATACTTACCTTGGCAACATAAATTCAACCTATAAACAAACTTTGAAACCCAGTCTTGTATTTGGTTTCATTTTGCTTTGGAATGACAAGCTGACCAGGAAGGAGAATGCTCAGTGGGGTCGTTTGTTTCATTTGGAAGAGAAAACTGTGAAACATCTGTGCAGACCCCAAGCCCCGGTCAGTCACTTGTCACCCAATGATGAGACCCTGAACATGTTTGTAAGTGTGCATAGCTGGATCAGATAAGGATACTGGCCCTGGGACTAGCATAAGCCTTTACAAGCCTGCCAAACTCTTGAGACCCCAGGCTTAGGCTGAGGTTTCTCCTTATGGCAACTTCTCCATCTTCCAGCATGTCATGAGCACCTGCGGCCAGCAGGTGGAGGGATTGCCTATGTGGGTGCTCTGTCGCCATCTAATGGTCGAAAGTAAACATTACACTACTCAGTCTGTTCAAGGAAACTCAGGCCCAGCAAGGGAGCATTAAAGAAAGCACCCGCTATATGAGCTGTAGACTGACCTGTGCATACACTGAATTACACTCAATATCTATTGAAGCTCAGAAGAAATATTTTCCAAAGCCTTCTACTTCACTATCTGATAAAAGGTCAATACTCCCTCCACTCCTGATTTCCCCGCAGAAGGGACAGTGGTGACACTATTCAGTATTCAGCAAAGCACTGGGTATGAGGAGCATTAGGCTGCTTCCCTGACAGTGCTGTCCTTTGGAATTTGGCTCTGCTAGGCAGCCAGCATCCCCTTTCCATTGCCCGGGGTCACCTCAGAGGATAGGACAGCTGTCCTTCTCCAATCAGGATAGCTAAGGGCTGGGCACAGCACGTCTTTTGTCCTAGAGCAGTGGATGGAGAGGTGTTAAGGGTGTTGGTCACCATAATTGGTCCTACACTAGTGTGCCCCAGCTACTTGGGCGGGTTCTGAGCCTGTGCGGGCCTGCTGGAAACCCCCCCTGTGACTTTCTAGAGGCAAGCTCCAGGGCCTGTTGGAAAACTGTACCTGGCAAGGCTGGGTGCAGAAAAACAGGTAAAATGCCTTGGGCTTGGTTTTTCCTCGCTGTAATCTTTACCAGGTATAATGATAGATAGGAGGAGAGCTAGAGAACTAGCGCCTTGAACATGTAAGCACACACTCGACCACTGAGCTCCATCCCAGCCCAGTTCCTCTTGCTTCTCAGTGCAAGCTACAGGAGGGCAGGCTTTCTGCTTCATCATCTATGCCTCACAAAGACCCAGGCATGCGGGAGACAGCATTTGCTAAAAGAGTTCCTGTGTGGACACTACTCTTTTCATGGGCTGCCTGATCCCTTTGGCTCCTCTCAGCTCCTGGCCTGCCCTCCCTGGCTCAGATCCCAGGTGGGACCACGTTTTTGTCTTTCAGAAGCTTGGTCTGATGCCCTCAGGTTGGTCCTTGTCTTCTTCCTCCCCTCCTGCCCCTCTCCTTGGTTCCTGTGCAGTTAAGGACATTCCTCTATGGGATGAGACTGATTCAGTGTTTTGTGACCATGACCTGAGACTGGATTGAATTGACAGCTTGAATGAGCCAAGAACATGGCCTCATTCATTCACCAGTTCACTACATCTTTCCTGAGCAGTTCTACCCCTGTGTCCAGGTCTGAGAGGACTGCAGTCAATCAGTCAGCTGTGATTCCGAACCCTTAGGAGACTGCTGATACAGTAAAGCAAGGCCGGTAGTAAATAAATAAGACTTGCTACAGGCTCCCTGGTGTGTGAGTTTGAGTGTCATGGGCACCAAGGACATATACCAAACTAGGCTTAAATTGTCATGGAGGATTCCCAGGGAAAGGAAAGCCTACAGATAAACCTACATGATGAGGATCCAGTAGCTAGGCAGTGAAGAGAAGAAGGGTAGGGAGCTGAGAATGGCAACAGGGTGAGGTCCCTTCCTAAGATCGCTTTTATACCACGAAGTTGAAGAGAGAGATTACAGGGAACTACTAGAGGGCCACTACAGTGGATGATGGTTTACTGAGGCTCCATGTAGTTTAGAAGCAGCTTTGTAGGTTCAGAAACCCAACTCCTCATTCAGAGGTAGGGACACCATGTTCAGAAAACAAAAACATATATACCTCATCAGACCCTCACATGACCAGCAAATGATTAATCTACATTGCAAAATTTGCTAACCAGGCACTGTAAGTACATCCCACATATCAAATTTAATGTGCATCTAATATCTTACCGTCATCCTTGCAAGATGACGATGAAGGCTTTGAAACTGACTCTTGTGTATCAGACTCACAGAGGTGTGGTGATGTGAGGGCATCAATTTGTTAATTTACCATTGTGAGCAGCAGTAAATACATATATTATTTAGATTCTCCTTTCTGGAAAACCAAACCATCAGATGGTGTTTGAAGAACAAGGGATAACAAAAATATACATTGCAAGTTTTTCTCAGTGTGTGAAAAATTCTGAAGAGGTATCCTGGCTTCACTATTCACAATATCTTTTATGGCAAAATGTAAGTCCTAACTGGAGAGGGTGGGCCAAGAACTACAACTCCTTTAGTTCAGTTTCTTTTCAGCTCCCCAGTATCTGCCGTTAGCTGGTAGCTCATTGTACTCACAGGAGCTAGAGAGATAGGTCAGCAGTAGAGTGCTTGCTGCTCTTTCAGAGGACCCAAGTTCAGTTCCTAGCACCCACATTGGATGACTTACAGCCACCCATAACTCCAGGTACAGACGATCAGACACACTCTTTTAGTCTTTTCACAGACACACACACATGCAAAAATTAATAAAAAGGTTTGGGCTCCTGGGTGGATCTTCCAATTGCAAAATAATCATAAATACTTCATGTCAGCTCATGCTTTTCCTTTTTAAAATACGTTGAATTGTCTAAACTTTGCAGTGATTTAAAAAATTCTTCTTTAAAAAATTTTAAAAGATTTAAATTTTTTTATGTATATGAGTGTTTTGCCTGCATGTGCACTGCATGCATGCCAGAAGTAGTGTCAGATTCCCTGCAACTGGAGTCACAGGCAGCTGTGAGTCTCCATGTGGCTGCTGGAAACCTGTCCTGGGCCTCTTCAAGAGTAGCAAGTACTCTTAACCACTGAGCTATCTCCAGCCCCTATTCTGCCTTTCTAATGGAGTTCTTTAACGGAGAAATCACTTCAGAAACTTGGGGTGCCCATACACAGTCGGTCTTCTCATAGCCTCAAATGCAGTTCCAAAGCTTCATGCTCTAGTCGTTTCCTGGCCTCAGGATGCATCTCCTGCCTGGACTAGTCTGCCTCTCAGTGTCTCATCTGAACCCACTTTAGCCTTCCTGATCCATTCCTCCACACAACAGAGGTCTTTAGTATCTGCCTAATGGATGAAGAAGGATGCCTGAATCCTGCCTGAGCTCAAGCCTTTGAGTGTGGTGTGAGGAGAGCACTGGTTGCACAATGCCTCAAGCCCACCATTTCACCCAGAATTCCCTCTAAGGGCTGTCAGAAATCTGGTCCTGCAATGGTGGCACATGCCTTTAATCTCAGCATTCGGGAGGCAGAGGCAGACAGATTTCTGTGAGTTAGAGGGCAGCCTGGTCTACACAGCGAGTTCCAGGTCAGCTAGTGCTACATAGAAAGACCGTGTCTCAAAATAAAAAAATAATAAAAAAGAAAGAAAAGAAAGAGAAAAAAAAGAAAATAAAAAAGAAAGGAAAAAAGAAAAGAAAATTAAATTAATGAGAGAGAAGGAGGGAGGAGGAGGAAGAGGAGAAGGAGGAGGAAAGAAAGAGAGAGCAATATGATCTCCTAAACAACACCATGTGCATACCAACGTGGATGGGGGAACCTCACAAAGCTCCACCCCTAGATAAAGAGCTACAGGCAATCAGTGGCTGCTGAGAATTACTGTTCTCCATTGT
>CABHPR010117067.1:0-22983 GCA_902168415.1 Peromyscus melanophrys
ACACACAGACACACACAGACACAGACACACACACACATAGACACACATAGACACATACACACACACAGACACACACACACACACACACACACACACACACACACACACACACACACACACACACACACACACACACACACACACACACACACACACACAGGCTACTGGTTATGTAGCCCAGTGGTAGAAGGAACTCTTGTGGGATGGAGCCATGACCATTTCGCTTGGGGTGTGGCGAGATCCACAGATTTCTTTAGTGTCAACCAAGCTCTTGCTGGTGTATTTGTTGAACTTGTGTCTCCTTCACTAAAACTCTTGATCACTTCAGCTAAGAACATATTTTGTTCTCTTCTGGCTTGGGAGCAGATTGCTGCTGAGGGTTCTGAAAGAGAGGTGTCTTATTTCTCAATCTGCTAGGAAATTGAGTGAAAAAACAAAATCTCATGTTTGGGTTACTTGAAACCATTTATTATTTGCTTTTTGTAGAGTTTAAAAAAAAGTTTTGTTGGAAGAGGCTGAGTGTGTCTTTATTTCCAGATTTTAAGTTCATGGGGAAAATTAAATCTCCTTTTCCCTCCCCCACGTAATCTGACTCCATAAATCCTGGAGAAACAGTAGGTTCATAGTTGGGGAGAGCATTAATCAGCAAAAGCAGCTATTAAGAGGGTGTAACAGGGAGGGGCATGACTGAACTACAAACCAGGAGCATTGTGCACGCTCTCATTCATCTGGCGGGAGGGTGGCAGTTCAGTGTCCCCCACACAGCTGACAATCAAAACAGCTCAGAAAGTTTACACTGGAAAGTATGAAGCCCCAGACTCATGAATCAGGACTCTCACTGTGTACCATCCATAAAGGTTTTCAAAAGAGAAAGAACGCTTTATGAATGAACCGAGTAAGAGAAAATGATTGGAGAGGAAGCAGTTTGTCAAGCCAGCACCTGGCTGGTATCTATGGAACTTTCTTACTTGTGTGTGTGTGTGTGTGTGTGTGTGTGTGTGTGTGTGTGTGCATGTGCGTATGTGCTCACATAGAGGCCAGAGGAGAATGTCAGGTGTCATGTTCTATTGCTGTCTGCCTTATTCCCCTGAGACAGGGTCTTTCACTGAACCTGGAGCTAGGCTGGCAGCTACCAAGTCTCAGTCATCCTCCTGTCTCTGTCCCCTGCCACCACCCTGCCCATTAGGGCTGGGCATACAAGCAAGTGAGAGCACACCTGGCATTTCTGACATGGGTTCTGTGGATTTGAATTCAAGTCCTCATTCTTGGACAGCAGATGTTCTTTCCCACTGAACCCCCCTTCGCCCCACCTGAAACTTTCCTGCTTCCTGAGACCTTTGATGCTTTAAAGATTTTATTTTTATATTTTTTAACTATGTAGCTGTCTGTGTGTCCTGAGTGTGGTTGTACATGTGATTGCTGTGCCTTGCAGAGGCCAGAGACCAGAGGTGTTGGGTCTACCTGGAGCTGGAGTCAGAGGCTGCTGTGACCTGTCCTGCATGGTGCTTGAAACTGAACTAGGGTCTTCTGCAAAAGCAGTACATGCTTCTAACTGCTGAGCCCTTTCCAGTCCAAGATCTTTGGTGCTTTAAAATCAAGAGCAGAGTGGTGCTTGGTGGCACATGTCTTGAATGTCAACAGAGGTAGATGGATCTATGAGTCTGAGGACAGCCTGGTCTATACAGCGAGTTCCAGGACAGCTAAGGAAGGCTACATAGTAAGACCCTGTCTCAAAAATTCAAAACAAACCAAGAATGTAAGAAGTCAGAAAGGATATGGGGAAAGAAGGTACAGCCTTCCAAAGACACTGTTCTTAATACTATTGTTTTGTCCTACTAACTCCAAGGGCAGTTTCCCCTGTCTGTTTCATTGACATTGACCTGTGATTTCAAGTTCACGTGAAGTATGACTATCATTTTATAGAGCCTAGGACAATCAAGCTAGAGATTTGCCTCCCTCCTTTACTGAACTCTGGAGGTCTTTTTTGTTTTTTGTTTTTATTCCCCCAGCACATTTCTCTTAATTTGCTCTTGAAAAAAAAAAATCAAACCTGGATCTGTGTATCCATTTGCTTTTTCTAAGAGCTCTTTGTGATCCAATGGTGTTTTCCCTCTGAACTGTTGGCAATGCCTCTTCATGTTACTACTGTCTTAGTCAGTGTTCATTGCTGTGAAGAGACACATGACCACAGAGACTCTTATAAAGGAAAACATTTAATTAAGGCTGGCTTACACTTCAGAGGTTTAGTCCATTATCACCATGGTGGGACACGGCAGCATGCAGGCAGACATGGTGTTGGAGAAGTTGCTGAGAGTTCTACATCTTGATCTACGGGTAGCAGGAAAGAGATTGAACCACACTCGGCCTCAAAGCCCGCCCTTACGGGGACACACTTCCTCCAAGAAGGCCACGCCCACTCCAAGAAGGCCACACCTCCTAATGGTGCCACTCCCTATGGACCAAACATTCAAACACGTGAGTCTATGGGGGCCGTGCCTATTTAAAACCACCATTCTGTGGTTATTTGTGCACATAGTATTTTCCACCTCAATCCTAAGTTCTTTGGAGGCAGACTGTACGTCTTGTTTATCTTTACTTTCTAGTTTCATTTGAGTAATCCACATAGTTTTTTTATTTTGGAAATGTATTTAAAGTTGTAATATATATAAACTTTTTTATTTTGCTTATTATTACATTTAACTGTTATTTCATATTTTGTATTATCTTTATAAACTTACTTTTAAAGTGTAGCAAGTCTCTCTGTACTGCCAGCTCCCAAATAATGACATGGAGACTTGTTAATTAATTACAGAAGCTCAGCCTTAGCTTAGGCTTGTCCCACTAGCTCTTATACCTTAAATTAATCCATTTATTTTAATCTATGTTCTGTTGTGTGGCTCATCACCTCATCTCTCCATACTGTTCATGCTGCTTCCTCAATGTCTTGCTCTGGTCCCTGCCTTTCTTCCTCCCTTAGTCTTCTTTGTCCCCAGAAGTCCCACCTAATGTCTTCCTGCCTAGCTATTGACCATTCAGCTCTTTATTTAACCAATCACAGTGACACATCTTCACACAGTGTAACAGAATATTCCATAACATTAAAGTGTTATAAAGTAGTTTAAAATTATAAAAAAAATTAACAGTATCTTGTGAAAGCTTTGATTCTGTCTGTACCATTTTCCAATGTAGAACTGATGAATTCAAATAGAACAAACATTTACAAGATTCTTTTAAAAAATAATTTGTTTAATTTTATTTTATGTCCATTGATGTAAGGGTGTAAGATCCCCTGGAAATGGAATTACAGACAGTTGTGATCTGCCATGCAAGTGCTGGGAATTGGACCCATGTCTTCTGCTGGAAGAGCAGCCAGTACCCTTAACTGCTGAACAAGATTCTTTTGTTAAATTGACTTTCCAGAGACTATGGTAGGCAGAATCCTAAAGTAACCCCAAATTTCTTCTCTTTAATCAACCCAGAGACCAGAGAGGATGAAAAGCCCCATGGCTGTCACAGTTGAAGGGATATTATTCAACTTACTACCTGACTTACCACCTGTAAAGCAAAAGTGAATTGCACATAGTGGTATGTTGTGACAATGTATGGTATGCTGTGACAATGTATGGTATGCTGTGACAATGTATGGTATGCTGTGACAATGTATGGTATGCTGTGACAACGTCACATAAAAGAAGAAAGAGTAACTCTTGGTGTCCAAGAGCAGGCCTGATTTATTCAGAAGCATTTTGATTCCTTCTATTATAACCTAAAAGAGAGTAATCTAATATAAGAGAGGTATAATTAAATCTCCTTCCCCCAACCCCTTTTTGTGTAGGATATTTCTCTATTATGTAGCTCTGGCTGTTATGGAACTCATTATGTAGACTAGGGTGACCTCGAACTAACAGAGATCTGCCTGCCTCTTCCTCCCAAGGGATGGAATTAAAGGCATGAGCCATCAGGACTGGCTCTTAAAGAAAGCTTGAACAATGGCCATCCTCTCTATAAGTAACTGCACTGCAAATATGGGACCAAAAATGAACGAGGAACTTTTGTCTTAGTCAGCCTTTTACAATAGTCTCATAAGGGAGAGATTTCTTTTTCTGGCCATATTGACTCAGAACAGCACACAAAGCCACAATCAGATCTTATTACCGTATACCCACATATTTTGTGTGTGTGTGTGTGTGTGTGTGTGTGTGTGTGTGTGTGTGTGTGTGTGCGCGCGCGCGCGCGCGCGCGCACGGGAGTATTGGTTTTCGTGCCTTACTGCATCCAATGAATGGTCTTAGACCTGGTCACCACATTTCATAGACACCAACATTGTTCTGAGTCAGGGGCATGCATGGGTCACAAAGGAAAAAAATAGGGAACACTGGATGTCCAAAGGATAGGAAGATTGATTATAATATCTTTTTTTTATAGGTCAGTTAATTGTGAGCAGGTTGAGTACACAGTCCATAGTTCTCAATACCCCCAAAGCACAGTGTTAAGTTGGTTACAGGTTGGATGAAAGTTTGATTTGTAAAGACCAACTTTAGACAGCATTGCTCAGCAAAACTACCCCTATAATGTGCACCTGCCAACCTAGCACTGGGAAAACTGAGCAGGATGCTTAGGAGTTCGAGGCTGGTCTGGACTACACAGCCAGGAAAGGGCGAAAGAGAGGTTTGTTTGCTTGTTTGTTGTTTTTTTCCCCTATCTGGTGGTATAAGAGGAAAATCTAAAGGGCTCAACCGTGAAAGAATTCCATGGACAGTCACTGGTGGACTAGTTTCTCTTCTGTTCCTGTGATAAAATGCGCTGACAAAATCAGCTTAAGGGAGAAAGGGTTTGTTTTGGCTTGCATTCCCCAAAGGGATACAGTTCATACAATGGGAGAGACATGGTGGCAGAAGCCTGAGGCCTCACCTTGCATTGGCAGTGTGGAAGCAGAGAAAGAACCGGAAGTGGACCCAGGCTACCGCGCTTGAAAGTCCATCCCAGTGACATACTTCCTCCAGCAAGGCTGCAACTCCTCTAGGTTCTATAACCTTTCTAAACATACCACCAGCCAGTGAACAATGACTTAAACACATTTGTGAAACATGGGACATTTCACGTTGAAACCAGGACACTGGATCTGAAAAGGAGCAGGCCATGAACAAACCTGCAGAGCTATTTCTAGGACCTGGAACTGACCCCTGGCTAACAGCCAGCAAAGAGACCTCAGCAAGACAGGCATGAGGAACTGAGCCAGTTAACACGTGACAAAGTTCTTCCCCAGGGCTTCTGCTAATGACCCAGCCTGGCTGAAATATGACTTCAGCCACTAGAAGCCCTGAGTAGAGAATCCAGAGGCTCCCATCTGCTCTTCTGACCCAGAAAACTGTAAGATTATCACTGAACTTTGAAAATGGCACACACGTACACTCACATGCCACTACTTTAGTGTGGACGTCAGAAGACCACTCTTGGGAATTGGTTCCTTCCTTCCTTTCACTATGTGGGTCCTGGGGAACTCAGGTTGTCAGACTTGGTGGCAAGTGTCCTTACCCACTGAGTTATCTGGTTGACCTCTGAATGATTTTAAAATTTCTTTTGAAACAGAGTCGTATGTGTCCCAGGCTGTCCTTAGACTCAGTCTACAGGAAAGGATGATCTTGAACTCCTGACCCTCCTGCCTAGTGCTGGGAACAGAGGGGCACACCATCACGCCCAGCTTACATAGTGATGGGGCTAGACCCCAGGGCCTTCGCATGCGAGTGAAGCACTATTCCAGCTGAGCTACATTTGCAGTCTTGAATGCTATTTTAAGCAGCTTTAATTTATCATAATTTGTTATGCTTCTGTGAAAAATGAATATTCCTGTGCTACTAAGTATGGTAGCATTCCATAGTTCTAGGTTTCTTGCCTATAGAATCAACCACATTAAAAAATATTCTGGAAAGAATTGTGTGTGTGTGTGTGTGTGTGTGTGTGTGTGTGTGTGTGTAGTCATTATTCCATACATACTATAGTATAATAACTATGTAACACATAACAATATAACATGGCAGTACATTGCATTAGGCACTGTAAACTGGAGACGATAGGAAGATTTGTGTAGTGTAGATGCAAATATTATTCATTTTTGTTTGTTTACTTGCTTGTTTTGAGACAATCTCAGGTAGACCAGACTGGCCTCAAACTTGCTATATAAAGCAAGATTACCTAAAGCTCCTGGCTTCTAAATGCTGTAGTTTACAGGTGTATGCATTCACACCCAGCTAGCAATTAAAGACCTTTTCTTCTTTGTAGTATTGGGGATTGGATTCCGTGCTCATGCATGCTGGGTAAACACTATTCCATCTGAGATATCTCCTAGCCCTTATTACTTTGTCATTTTTACATGAAGAACTGGAGCATCCGGGGACTTAGAGGTCTATGGAGGCCTTTAAGCAATTTCCAGAGGACGATTGTGATACTGAGTCTGTCCACGTCACTGCAGGCATTAGTGAAATCCACAAGTGTGCTGTATTCACAGTCCTATTACCTGTGCTGCTGGCCACAGTGGTGCATGCCTGCAATCCCAGCACTTACAGGTGGAGGCAGGAGGATCAGGAGTTCAAGGCTAGCCTCAGCTACTTGACACACAGTCTCCAACAACACCAATCAACTAAACAAACAAAAAGAAACCGAATTCTTACTGGAGAGGGGGTGGGGTTGTAGAGGTGGAGGTGTCTATTTGTATGTGGGGCGTGGTTAGCATGGTAACTGGATGACAACCTCATGAGAACACAGACAAAGCTTTAACCGAAGCCTCAGCTTCTGAATAGAGGACCAGCAGGATCAGAGGACACGCCACTCTGAGAGACTGCTCTCACTGACTGCCACCTGACGCCATCTTTCAGACTCCAACTCTGGCTGTTGTAGTGACCGCAGGGACTGAAGGAACCACCAGCCCACTTTAAACCAGGCCCAGGGCCAGGGCCCAGGGTTTATTTGCCTTTTGTCTTTTTGTGTAGTCCAAACAGCCTACAGTTTGTCCTGGTCACTTTTTTTTTCCCTGTTGGTGGAGGGGAGCACAAAAAGCAAAAAAAACCAAAACAAAACAAAAAAACCCACAATAACAACAACAAAACCGTTTTTGTCACCCTCTTATTGCACCACAGGGAGAAGGTGTATGTTACCTGAGGAAAACAGTGTCAGCATCAGTGACGGAACCTTGAAATGGCCCTTTCCTGTGTCCTGATGCCGGCCAAGATGAGGGTGATCTGGGAGGCCACTGACAGACTCCTTCTTAGGCATTCTGGGAAGTGAGACAGATTAGTGTTATCTAGACTGGCTTCCTGCACTCCAACCAAGTCAGCTTTCCCCAGAATGCTAGTCAGCACAGGAAAAAGCCAGCTAGGCCAATGCTTGTGTAGTCTGCTGGGGTATGGTAAAGGGGCGCTGAGGAGCAGATGGGAGTGAGTGGCCACCTGGGTCTGCAGGCCCTGTCTTTCTGTTAA
The DNA here is from genome assembly GCA_902168415.1 of Peromyscus melanophrys. Taxonomy (NCBI): domain Eukaryota; kingdom Metazoa; phylum Chordata; class Mammalia; order Rodentia; family Cricetidae; genus Peromyscus; species Peromyscus melanophrys. Next base: position 7,473 of record CABHPR010117067.1, read on the forward strand.
ACCCCACTCCCTATAGCATAACAGGAGCCCCCCAAACCTCACCCTCATCTGGTCAGAGCCTCTCCCCAGCTGAAATGCAAGCACTCCATCACAGTTCACATCAGCTGTGAGGGCAGCCAACACAGACAACACTCCCTTCAGTGTAGATACCTTACTTTAAAATAGCAGTGAACCAGGCTTAAGGCCTGAGTGGATATGACCTTGGGTGGGGCCCCAGGCATCTCCTGAGCATCTCCAACCACACCTACAGTGAAGAGACGCTTGGGATCCAAACTTAGTAGTTGTAATCCTGGCAGGTGCCCTCGGAAACCCATCCTGTCTTATACAGGTTCTCAGTGACTCTGACCAGTCCATACACATTATCTGAAAGATGACAGAAGCCCATACCTTTCTGAGCACCTCTCCTCTTTCTTAACCCTTCTGTTAAAGCTACATATTTAAACGCTCTTTATAACATTAATTTACTTGTGTGGGACATGACTGTCATGGAGATAATCAAACACTTACTGTATTTGAAGCCCTTTCCACAGAAGGGAATTCATATTTCTACTGTAAACCTGCTAAAAAATCTATGGCTGAGGAGGTCATAGGCTCCAAGGAGGAATCTTACTGTTTTTGTTTTGTAAAGTGGGCATGTTTTCTAAATATTTATGATTATACTCATAGATGAGTACTACTGTCAACCTTGATCAGAGAAGCTTCTCTTTGTGCTGGCTTAGCAAAGACTCATACGTGGTCAAAGTGATGAGAACTAGTGATTGCTGAGCGCTCAGCCCTAAATGGGACATCTACATCACCCCCTTCAATGCCCAGAGAACATTGTCACAGTGGAGGAAGGAAGAAAGTAAGAGTCAGGGGATGAAGTGGGACAGTACTATGAAAAGCTGTCTCCCAGGCATGAGAAGGCCATTGTACTCATGACTTCAAAGCAACTGTGACGACCTGCACAAGAGACGGGTGATGTAGCTCAGCAGGTTCAGGTGCGTGGTTATAAGCCTAATGACCTGAGTTCAATTCCTGGGGCCTACGAAGTGGAAGGAAAGAACCAGTTGCTGCAAGTTTTCTGTGGCCTCTGTGTATGCAAGTTGACATGCACATGTGCGTGCACTCTGGCATGCACAAGATTGGTTTCATCAACATTCCATCACAAGTGGTGCATGGGCTCATAAGGCCTCACTCCTTCCTGAGGGGCTATGGCAGTTAATGGTCGCTGGGGGAGAGGGAGTCATTTCTTTAGTCATGGGGACATGGATAAGTTGCCCGTGCTCCGGCAAATAATCTCAACCCCTGCTGCTGTAAGCATCCCTGGTTAAACTCAGTTGGTCACACACAAACATAGACACTTAAAGGGCGATCTACTGAGAAGGAGATGGGATTCAATGAGGGGGTGTGGGGGCAATAAAAGAAAGGAATGGGGAGGGCAAATATGATTAAAATGCATTATATATGTATATATATGCATGAAATTGTCAAAGAATAAATTTAAAAACAGAAATGTTGTTCCTTTTCTCTTTTTGCTAAGGGAGATTTTGACGTGGCTCAGGAGGTGCTCCAATGAGATTATAATCTGATAGAGTGGAGCCAGAGCCTTCGGGGTTGCACAGGGCGGGGTGGTGGTGGTGGTGGTGGTGGTGGGGGAGCTGAGACATGTCCTAGAACCTGCTGAGAATGGAACCCTGCTGAGATTCCTAGAAAACTAGGCTTCTAGCAGGGAAAAGAGAAGGGCATTAAGCAAATACTGCCAATTGTGTTGGAATTCTTGATTCTGAGCTGGCGAGAGGCTTCAACCAGATTCCAGAGTAGAGCCCCTTAATGTTCTCAAGTTCCCATAGTTTTCCCGTTCCATCCTGCCTCAGAATCAGTTCTCAGTGGACACTTTGCTTAGAGTGACAGGTGCTCTCTTCTGCTGATCTCACAGCTCCACTCTCCCACTCTTTTCTAATTTGATAACTAAGAACATTTTTAATCTGGTGTAGGGACCCAGCACTTGGGAGGCTGAGGCAGGAGCCTAGGTTATAGAGCAGGACCCTGTTTCAAGAAACCAAAGGAGAAAAAAGAAAAAAGGAAGAGAAGGAGGAGGAAGAGGATGAGGAGGAAAAGAATGTAAACTGGTTTGTAGGGAAAGGGCCACACCTGCGCTAAGCAAACATTCCATAAGGCTGAATGACTGATTGCTGAGAGCTGGAATGTTACAGGCTGGGAGCCAAAGTTATCTTGGGCTGTCTATAGTCTCCTTCATTGCCAGTTATTGCCCATGTCTATATGTGACCGAATATCCTTGTAACTGAGGCGGTTTAGAAAGAGCGAGAATTTCAGGCACATGAGTAAGAACTGAGTCCCCCACCCAGCACAATTACTGTTTAAGACCTTCTTTCTTCCTGCAAACTTGTAGAAATATTATCAGAAACCCTATTTACAGGTAAAGGACAGACCCTAAACCCCTGTCAACCTTAGTGGCACATGGTTTTACCTCCTCAGACATTTCTGCCCCAGGCATCTCTAGGACCGACCACTTCATTTAATTCATTCATCAGAAGGCAGTGATGTGGTGGGGGTTGGGCACTCCTCAGAAACCTAAGAGTCACCAAAATGGTCTCTATGGCTGGCGCTAAAACAATTAGTTGTGACTCTTCCTTGAGGAGTCCATGAGCACACTTGGGTATGCCTTACATTTTGCTCCTTTCCCCTCCAAGCACATACCCAGGGGTGGGTGTGTCTTTTCTATCAGAGTGCCTCTTTCTCCGTACGCTCATTCTTAAAGTCTGTATTCAATTGTCTTTAATAAAATCTCCAGAGCTGGCTGGAGAGATGGCTCAGTGGTTAAAAGCACCAACTATTCTTCCAAAGGTCCTGAGTTCAATTCCCAGCAACCACATGGTGGCTCACAACCATCTGTAATGAGATCTGGTGCCCTCTTCTGGCCTGCAGGGACACGTGCAGATAAATAAAATTCTGGAGAAAATAAAAATTCTCCAGAGCTGTGTCCTATGGCTAGTCCTGAATCTGTTTTCTGTATGGAAGACACAAACCCTGGTTTGGTCTGGATCAAGGTCTTTAAAAGATGAGGGGAAGCCTCCACGTTGATGAAGGTGACAGTGTGGAACTGTGTCTTTGTTCCCACACCACTGACATGACTACTGGTTAAACCCTGTTATTATGTATAAATAGTCCCCCTAGTGTCCACCAACCAGAAGAGTCTCTTCAGATAACATCTGAGGCCTCAAGCGGAGATTTCTCTCTGGTGCAACCTGCCCACTGGCTGTTTCTATCGAAGTATTTTAAAATGTTTTATTTATAAGTTTCTTCATTCTGTTACCATAAAAAGTCATGGAAGTTGGAACATGGAATTTGGGGGAACACAAATCTTCATTTTGGGGCTATGGTCACTTACATTTGGCTCCAGAATAAACTATGGCTTGTTCCTTTCTGTGTGAGAGCTGTTTGTGTGTGTGTGTGTGTGTGTGTGTGTGTGTGTGTGTGTGTGTGTTGACAAAAACAATTTTTCTGAGGGGGACAAGGCCCTGGGAGAGGAGTCACATGTTCATAAAGCCACCAGTAAACATTGCCCTCTTAAGATGTTTGTCTCCCAGCCTTTCCAGCAGTTAGGAATGGCCAGATGGCCAAGTCTAATATCTTCTTTTCATCTTAGATCAGTGGTTCTTAACTTTCTTAGGGCTGTGACCCTTTACTACAGTTCCTCATGTTGTGATGATCCCCAGCCATAAAACTATTTCATAGCTGTAATTTTGCTACTACCAGGAATCATAATGTAAACATCTGATATATAACCCCTCAGAGGGGGTCCCGACCCACATGTTGAGAAACACTGCCCTAGAGGCAATACTTTTCATTTCTATAGCCACTCAACAAAAGTTTGCATGTGTTGGGGCCAGAGAGGTGGTTGAGGGGGTAAAAGCACTTGTGCTAAGCCTGATGACCCGAGTTTGATCCCCAGAACCCACATGGTTTAAGGAGAAAACCGGCTCCTGTAAATTGTTCTGAGTTCCACAGACTTGCCACATACATACAATAAGTAATGTAAAAGTTTGCATGTATTCCATGTAATGTGGAAGGAGGGGAGATATGCTAGACACTCGTGTCTCTCCCTTCCCCTGTCAAGCTATTGAACGATGGATCCCAAAGAATTAAGATTTCCTCAGGAATCTCACACTACACGGAGGGAAAAGCTGAAGCCTTGGTGCCAGACAGAGGAATTCCCAGGCAGAGAGTGTACACAGCTCTGAAAATCAATAATGTGTTTATTCTTGGCTTTTGTCTCATCATGTCTTTAAAACTGTAAGCCTGCTCTTCATAGAAACCCTGGAGCCCGTTTCTCCCAGGTTTGGCCAATCTGTAAATAGATCCATTTCCATTTATCAAATTGCTTCCTAATTTCTTTTGAGATGAAAAGTGTTTACGGTTTTGAGTGGCCTCCTGTAACCCCAGGGCTGCGGGCATGAGTGATTCAGACCTAACCCCTGTCTTCAAGGAGCCAGCTTCATGAAATCGCAGCCGTGTGGCTCTTAGGCTTTGTTGCCTGTGTTTTAAAACAGTGCAAGCATACATCACTGGATGGAGAAAACAAAACTCTGGCCAAATCCTCAGATTCTCCTCTTATTTGTTCCTTCTAAGAGCACCTTGGGAAATTATCTTGTCCTGTTGATGTGTGGTGGTCAAATAAGACCCAGTCACACTAAGCAAGCATCCACAGGATTCTTGTCTTTTAGTCTAGTTATGCTCCAAATGTAAAGCAAACACTATGATTTATTTAAACTGGTGACATATAAATTTGGTCTTGTAGCTAGGAAGTATACTGAGAAAGTTTCTTTTTCTACGAATCTAAAATAGGCCGTGACTGAGTATGTCACAAGTGTGTTTTGAGAACTTCCAGTCTCCAGCTTCAATTACTCCTAACAGCAGATACTTAATCCCCACGGGGTGTAACTTCTCATCACATTCGGAAAATATTTTAGGTTTACCTTTATTTCTAATTGTGTGTGTGCTTAGGTTTGTTCATGCGAGTGCAGCTGCCGGGACGGGGAGAGGCATTAGATCCCGCTGGAATTGGAGGTCAGAGGTGGTTGTGAGCTGTCTGACATGGCTGTTAGTAATTAAACTCAGGTTCTCTGCAAGAGCCGTATGTGCTCTGGACAGCTGAGCCATCTCTCCAAACTCACATTTGGAAATTTATAATTCTTCGGATATTCTCCCCCGTCCTTTTTAACAGCATTAAGCTGTAAAATTGTTCATGGATGCTTTTGTTTTCTTTTGCCCCTAATTCTGCTGTAGCTTCCTGAGTGCTAGGATTAGAGATGTGTACTGCCACACCCTGCAAACCTTGTCTTCATGAAATTCAGTTGTAAGCTTGAGCACGAATAAGCTTGGGCACCGATCATGAGGCTGCACCCAGCCTGATCTACATATGGAGTAAGAACCTGTCTCCAAACCAAATAGGAGCTGGAGAAATGGCTCAGTGGTCAAGAGCACTTCCCGCTCTTTAGAGGTCCTGTGGTCAGTAAATTGCCTGCAGCTCTAGCTCCAGGGGATTTGGCAACCTCTTCTGGCTTCTGAGGCACTGCACACATGTATGTGGTACATACACAGATGAGGAGACACACATGCACTAACCAAAACGAAAACAACCAATTTCTGGATTAGTGTTCCCTGAGAAAGTGGCCATGTTGAAGATGCTGCAGACTGATGAACACTTCCTGATTGTGAAGATTGTAGTGATGTGAGAACCAAACTTACATCCCGGACTTTAGTCCTCTAATAGCCACTTACCACCCGCCTCTGTAGCTGACCTAACAGGCCTTTTGACTATCTGATAAAACCTTTGGATTTTGGAGCAGACGGCTAGCTTTCACCAGCTCACAAGTTAACCATGTCGTCAGATAGCTTCTGAAACAGTTCCTCCACTTGCTGTAACCTCCCCACCTGATGTCCCCACCACCATATTGGGGTCATGCATTTTATCTCATGCTTACTTTTGGTTCTCTGACTGTAAATGTGTATAGAACCACTTCTATGGCAGGACACATCATTCTAGGGAATCTAAGTCTGTATCTCTGGGTCATGGTCACTTAAATTATTTCTTATTCCTTTTGGATGAAGAACTAGGTTTTACATGAACAACATCTTTAACTTGTTGGGTTTTTTGTTTGTTTTTATTTTTCAAACAGTGTCTCAATCTATAGCCTATGCTGGCCAGGAACTTACTATGTTACCCAGTTTGGCTTCTCAAACTCATGGTGATCCTCCTGCCTCAGCTTCCTGGGATTAAACTGTGAGCCACTATTCTTGGCCATGAGCCCCCCACCCTACCCCAAGTTCTAGGCACTGTGTACCAGATTCTGGGAAGGAGACAGTAGCTGCCTGAAAGAGTCCCAAATTTGAGTACATGCAGGCAAGCCAACAGGATCACCAGGTAACATGAAGAAACTGTATGTACAGAGTATCTATGTAGAAGAAATATGAGAAGGTGACCAAAGAGGACCTCCCAGGATGGGTGACAGGAGAACACAATTTTAAAGGATGGTCAGGAATTTTCCTTCTGGTCAAGGCTGGAAAGGCAGCTTCCAAGGAATGTGAACAACACATGCTGAAGGACGTGAGAAACAGCATGGTGTATTCCAAGAGCCTAGAAGCAATCTGGTGCTGTGGGAGTATAAAGGGGGATGCTGGGAAATAGGGAGGGACGAGGAAACTGTGGGTGACAAGTTTCAAGATAGGAGAGGACCATAGGCCGAGAAGCTGAATGTCATTCACAGCAACTAGGAGAGATGGGCAGCCTACATGAGACTTTCTGAGTAACCCTGGAACTGACTTGTTTGACTTGCTGAGATCAGTCTGCTCTGTTCAGGCTTTCCTGAAACACTGTAGCCCAAGCTGGCTTCATGCTTAAGGCAATCCTTCTGCCTCGCCATCCCAGTGCTGGAATTACAAGTGTGAGCCCCTATCACTGGCTTTAGAACATTGTTTTATTATTGTTTGTGTGCCATGGAGTGCACGTGTAGGTCAGAGACAACTTTCCAGGAGGCAGTTTTCTCCATTCACCATTATCAGGCCTGCACAAGAGCTTTTATCCTGAGCCACCTCCTGGAGTCTGTCTCCCTATCTGTTTCTTGTCTCTGTCTCTCCTCTTTATTACTGACCTGATACTCTGTTTCTCAGTTTCAGTTTCCAGAATGCTGAGATTACAGCCCGCATCAGCTTTCTACCTGGAAATGACTTTTGCTAGCCAGAGTTGGGGGGGAGGGGAATGAGAAAGAGATTGAAATTCAGTAATAATAGGGATGAGGCAGTGGTAATGGAGCTGAAAGACAGACTGGACTAATTTATTGGAGAGGAAATTCATCAATGGTAAGACTTGTTCAGCTTTGGGTGTAGATGGATTAAAACAGACACAACCCAGAATGCCTACTGTTTTGCATCTATTATTTGGTACAGCATAATACTACATACATAAAATGCCCGGCAACAGTTTGTTAATAAGCAAGTCTCTGTAGAATTATCTGTTCTTGATTTCACTTTGTTTCCAATTAAAATTCCTTGCAGGGAGGCAGAATCTTCCAGGCTTTTACTCAGTCTCCTGGTGTATTTGCAGTCTTCACATTTTCAGGTTTTTTGCAAGCAGAAAACTGAAAGCTGCTTTTCAAACACACATTTATCCATTAAGGCAGTTGTTAGCACAGAATTCAAAGGAAGCTTGAGGAGAATGTGTCCTGACTATAAAAACAGGAGGCTAGACAGGTGGGAAGCCTTAATCACGCACAGGCACAATGTTCCTTTCTTTGTGGATCACAACAGTAACAACACCATTTTTCTTAGTATTTCGAGTCATCTTGTAAGAGTGTGCATCATCGCAAGCACAGAGATTTTGCTTGGGAATTTTTTTTTTTTTTTTTTTTTTTTTAGGCTACTGAGAGCGGGGCAGTTTGTTTCTACATTCTCAAGGAAGATGAATGACACATACAATCGAAATTACTTTTTTTCTATAGTTGAACTCTGGAATTCCACAGCAAGAAATGACGAATTCTCCCACTGATATGACTGAAATTAAATGGATTTTGAAGAGGTCATTTTAAATGATCAAAAATGTGGGACCTCGATCCTATGTGTATATCATACTCATAGTGTCTGCAGAGTTTGAAGCCACCTGCTGCTGGGCTTCAGAGATCTCATGTTTTTAAATGGCCATCAAATGGATGTTACTTCATGATGTATGACGATGATCTGAAATTCAGATATTAAGTGTCCCTAAATAAAGTTTTACTGGAGCACAGCTTACTCATTGATTTTGTACTGATTCCATGCATGCTCTCATGGTAGTTTGTACAATCCTAAGGGAGCCTTTTTAGCTAAAAAGCCTGGGGGAAAAACCTGGTTGTTGGCAGAGACTATTTAGTGGTCTGTGTTCTGAGGGCTTTTCTTTAAAGAAACACAGCATAGAGATTTCTCACAAGTAAATGTTATTTACATTTGCATATGTTAGTTACTATAGTGTGTAGGATAACTGTCATAGAATACAATAGTGGACATAGTTTTATTATGTTTAGAATGTTTGTTTTCACACTGTCAGTGGAGCACAGTTATTAAGAGAATATGCTTTAAGGTCATTCTTATTTCCTGAATCTTGATCAGCTGTCTGTGACCTTGATGGCTTAGCCTTTTGGAAGCCTCAGGTTTCCTATAAAAATAAGGGATGGATGGCATCATTGGGTAGAGTTTCTAAGTATGAAGTGGGTGAGATACTTTAATTAGATTGGTGCCTGGCACGTGGTAAGTGTGCAACTCGTTTTTATTACTGTTATCACTATCTGATGGTGTCACTCACTTTCTGGTGTTCCACACATAGCATTGCCTGTAACAGGGGCTCCACGAGACTCTCTGCTTGTGTCCTTTTGCACTCAGTGCCCCCACCCCCCATGAATTACCATCTGCAGAAAGTGCCCACAGCTGCATAAGCTAAGAACACACATGACCAGAGTGGAAAAAGACCTAAGGAAGCGCAGACACAAAGTCACGGAACTGAACAGAGCTGGGCAGCTGTCTGCAGCTTGACTGCAGCCTGTGAACAGCATGTTGGGAATTTTTAAATGTTCAACTCGACCCCAACTTTTCTTATAGAGAGTCCAAGCTTCTTTGAGGACTCATTGGTGAAAAACTTTGCTCTGATTTAGCAGCTCAAGTCTTTAATTTTTTAGAGTGGATGGAATGTTTGCCTTTTGTGTTAGGTCACCATTACATTTTTTCTTTTATTATTTCCTATCAAAAAGGCTCTTGGAGAATCATGAGGGTGTGATGCTTAGAAGCAGTTTCCTTCCTTGTGGACTTGATGCTGCCTGCCCTCCACCTAAGCTTCCTCTGCCCATGATCGCTATGGTTCTGGGTTTCTGCAAAGGAGCCAGAGCCCAATGAACATTCGGTCTGTCAGCTATGGGGCCGTTAGGAATGATGGTCTTTTTGGCTCCCCAGAGGTACTGGGCCACAGTGGTGCTCGTCTTTAATCCCAGCACTCGGAGGCAGACACAGGCGGATCTCTGTGAGTTTGAGACCCGCCTGGGCTACAGAGTGAGTTCCAGGAAAGGAGCAAAGCTACACAGAGTAACCTTGTCTCAAAAAAAAAAAAAAAAAAAAAAAAAAAAAAAAAAAAAAAGAAACTACAAGCCCCGTTTTGTGATCTTTACAGATTTTCTTCTTAAACACAATTGAAAGGAGAGAGAGCTCCCATCCCAGCCCCAATAACTCTCCGGCACTCCATCTCCCCTCTAGTTAGTCAAATATCAGCATTCCAGAAAGCAGCAGGGGTCTCCAACATGCAGCTTGAAAGCAGAATCCTTTCAGGTCCTCTGCCCCGTCCACTTTAGAAACCAGGTTAGAGAGTACAACAGATCTCACTTCTTTCACTTCCTGCGTTTCATGTCATGACATACCCTCAAGGAAAACGCCTTTGAATTCTCCCCTTGCAGGATCTGTTCATAGCACTCAGCTGGTCAAAAGCAGCACAGCAGACTCCAGCATCCCTACATATCATATTCAGGTTGGAAACAAAGTTAGGACAAAATACAAACACTCGAACCTCAGCCAACGTGATGGTAGCTCCCAGCAGGGCTGAGAGCCATAGGGACGCAAGGCCGGCTCTGATTACTGGTAGGAGTAGCTCTCGTCGTCATACTCCAACTCATCATCTTCTGTCTCATCCAGAAGCCCATACTTAAACTTCCGGTAGACAGTGCCGTCTTGGCCCATGTAGACGATGTCATCCTCATCATCTTCATCGTAGTCTCGATCCCTGTACTCAATCACCTGGTCCTCCTCAAGATAGCTGCTCCTGTAGGAGGAGTATGACACGGTGGGTTCTGCCAACTTTTCGTAGCGCCCCTTGGCCACAGGTCGGCTTCGAGACTTCCGCCACACGACCACAGCGGCCCCCAGCAGCAGCAGCAGCATGCCCCCCGAGGTCACCAGCAGAGCAATCTTGGTGCGCTCCAAGGGACCGGCCTCGTTGGCTGGAAGGATGCACTCCTCTGATGGAAGGCCGCCCCAGAGACAGCAGCAAGGGAGAAAAGAAGAAACAGAGTGGGAAAATCAGATTCTGAAGTAAAGAACTATCCCTCCATTTTTTTTTTAAACCTGTAAAGTGGTAGAACCATTTTTTTCCCCTGTTTTCTTAGGAGGCACACCTCTCTACAAAAACTCCTGTCCCCCACAGGAGTCCCAGTCCATGTTTTATAAAACCAACTAATGCTCCGAGAGAATGGTAAATTTAAGATCCACAAGGGACCCGAGACCCCTATATCTCATGAGCCAGTCTCTAAGGGTCCAACTTTCTCAGTGATTTTTCCATTCCTGAGAAGTGTGTTTTCTTCTCTTAACTACTGCTAAACAAGAACTCTGATTTTTCCTAAGACGGAGACATCTCCCTAACTATCTTTTAGACTTGTCTTACGTGACTCTCCCACCCTTCAAGACCAGTGAAGCATAAAGCCTACTGACCCTTAGTCATGTGTGGCCTTGGAAATTAGGCCAACTTGTTTGTCACAGACAAGAACTAGTTTGTGGAACAAGTGGACTTTCCAATCCATTAACCTCAACTCCAGGTGGGATTCTGGAGGCAAATTCTCTGAAAATATGTTTGGATTCCTTGGATATCCATGGCACTCCCTGAGCAAGAAAAGGAATACTTTATCATCTTAAAATCCCAACTGCCATTTTAAATGGTAAGAGATTTATAGTACAATTGAAATTCTTGAATTCTGGAGGCCTTCCCTTTCTTATTTATAAGACTGTTTTTCAGGGCTTCCCTGAAGACATTGGGGAACCAAAACAGTGTATGGCACAACTTGAGCATTTAGCTGATTTTTCTTATTTTATAGTCATTCATTTGGGCAGCATGACTTGAGCTGCTTAATGAATGTTATTACCTTTTCTTTTTAATCTACCATACAGTAAGACAAAGAAAGTATGAAGCAACTAGAGGAATAGGTATCTGCCCAGGTGGATGTGCAAATTTTAATACATAGTAGGCTCTTCCTCCCCTCTCTTCCCTTCTCTACTCCCCTTTCTTGTTCCTCTGCCTCTCCACAAAGACCTTGCAAGCACCCCTACAACTAAGTAACCCTTGTCTCTCTCTCTCTCTCTCTCTCTCTCTCTCTCTCTCTCTCTCTCTCTCTCTCACACACACACACACACACACACACACACACACACACACACACACACATATACACACATGCTGTGGGATGGTCTGTATGTCAAATTGCTCTGATTGGCTAATAAATAAAACACTGATTGGCCAGTGGCTAGGCAGGAAGTATAGGCGGGACTAACAGAGAGAATTAAAAGAACAGGAAGGTGGAGGGAGTCACTGCCAGCCACTGCCATGACTAGCAGCATGTGAAGATGCCAGTAAGCCACGAGCCACGTGGCAAGGTATAGATTTATAGAAATGGATTAATTTAAGATATAAGAACAGTTAGCAAGAAGCCTGCCATGACCATACAGTTTGTAAGCAATATAAGTCTCTGTGTTTACTTGGTTGGGTCTGAGTGGCTGTGGGACTGGCAGGTGAGAGAGATTTGTCCTGATTGTGGGCCAGGCAGGAAAACTCTAGCTACACACACACTCTCTCTTTTCTTTTTGCCAGTGTTTAATAGGATTTCTATTTTATCCTAACAGGATTTTGCCCATCAAGCAAAAATGTTTCCTATAAAACAACAGTATTATCATTATTGTATTCAACATTACCAGTGTCAGCACAGACTTTCCCCTGGAGGAAGTGAGAACACAGTAGAGGGACAGATAAGTCTGTCTGTGGCACACAGCTCCTAAGGCAGGAGAATCTACACTGGACCTTTGGAGGTTATTTTCTTTTCAGGGTGCCAAACCCACTCACACCTGACTATCCTTGGTCTTAGGGTGCTGGGTCAGGGTCAGCTTCTACCATTTGGTTTCTCTGTAGGTGGAAACTGTCTCAGAAACAAAGATACAAGTAACCTTGACTATGTGGGCTCCTTATTTCTTCTCATACACATACTATGGTAACAGAACTGTATCCTTAGCCCAAGAGGATCTGCACTTTTTTTGGTAGGGTTGCCCCAGACAGCTCTTTAAGAGCATCTTAGGAACCAGGAAGACTACAGAGTTATTTCTTGGAACTGACATTTCAGCAACTGCACCCAAGAAGTTCATGCTTCTGGTTTCATGTAGGAACATTGATGTAAGGAGGACTGTTGTTCTCAGCTGACAGTCCAGCATCAGATCCTGAGGGGCATGCAGATGAGGATCTGGGGAAACCAGCTGCCCCTGGTGGGTAAAGGCTGAGGAAGGGGAGGGTTAGTTTATGGAAAGGTGATACCTGGAAACTAATTGAAAGGCTGAAACAAAACAAAACACCCCCCCCCAACCCCACACAGGGCTGGCATCAGTTATAGGTCTCAGGTTTTCTTTACTTAAAAATGGACAGAACAAACATAACATACACTAGTTTTGGTCGAGCACGACACAGCTGAATCCCAAGGAAACAGTCACTTTCTGGAGGAGAGACTGTATTTTAAGAGTGTGTTTTTCACTTAGAAGGGATCACTCCATTCAGAATCTGTAAGCTCTGTTTTGTTTGAAGATGTACTCGTTTTTATTTTTATGTGTATGAGTGGCTTGCCTTGGTGGTTCAGTGGTAAAATTCTTGCCCAGTGTATGTATGTACGTTTTGCCTGCAGGCATGTATGTGCACTCCATGTGTGTCTGGTGCCTCAGTAGACTAGAAGAGGGCACCGGATCTCCTGAAAATGGAGTTACACACATTGTGAGCAGCCATATGGAAGCTCCTAAACTCGGAGCCATCTCCAGGCCCTAGGATCTCTCTAAGTTTTAATATACACGATGGGGTTGGAGATTGGAGGACAATTGAAGACTGGGAATTGGTAAAGTCATTTCATTTATTCTTAGCTTTCAGTGATAGCCCATTTCTAAAACACTTTAAGTCTCTAAAAAAATGGCTCGATTTGAGCTACATTAGAATGATTCTTCAGTGGAATCAAGACAACCAATTCCTTTCCCCCTTTCCCTCAGGGGCAAAGATAAAAAGGAGCAAAATACATTTATGAAGCTCAGACTCTGGACTTAGTTAAGCTGGGGGCAGCGTAGCTGTAGAAAGAATGTGGGGCTTCAGGACTTTGCAGTTCAACAGGCCTATGCTCAAGTTCCAGTTGAACAAGCATCTGGGGTGTGCATGTGTGTGTGTGCATGCGTGTATGTGATTTTTTAAAAGATGAAGTCCAGCCTCAAAAAACTGACGTAGCCTCAGACTTTCCGTGTTGCTGAGAGTGGCCCTGAACTCTTGATCTCCCTTCCTCTATCTCCTAAGCACTCAGGCTCATGTACACACCCACCAAGCCTGGCTCTAGATGACCCAGCCTCTTATTGCTGTGGACTTGAGCATGCTAATCCAAACTTAGGGCCTTTGTTTCTTTGTTGTTAATATGGGGTCTGTTTGATTTACAGTTTGAACCTGAGATATAGCCCCCAAAGTCTTGAGGCTTGGCTGCTAGCCAATGAGCTTTTGGAAAGTGAAGGTCCTGAGGGGTGACCTATTCAATGGATGAGTCTGTTGATGGACACATAATATGATGACCTTATTTGGAGGTGGTGAAAAATAGGTGTTGGGTTTTAGGTGGAAGAAATGGGTTCCTGGGGGCATGCCCTGGAAAGACATATTTTCTCAAGCATCTCTGCTTCCTGACTGTCATGAGGTGAGCTATGCTGCTCTACCATGTGCTTTCTGCCGTGCTGCTGAAGCTTACCATTGCCTAGAAACAAGAGAGCCAAGTGAGCATGGACTCCCATCTTGGAAACAATGAGCCGGAATAAACCCCCCTTTAAACAGTTTTCCTCAGGTATTTGTCACAGTGAAGAATAACAAACGTGACTTGTGAGCCAGGAGATTTCAAGTACAGTAGGCACACAGCAGCCACCTCATGAAGTAGCCATACTCCTCTCCCGTTGCTCCCGTCAGCTTTCTGAGGACATGTCGTTTCCTGTAGGCTGTGTCCCGTCAGCCCTCACCTGTGGTACTCTGGCAGTCACAGCAGTCCTGGGATCTGGGAGAGTGGGAAGCGTTACAGCAGCGAAGGCAGCGGCTGTCATCCATGTGCAGCAGTAGCCCGGCTGGGCACACGGTGCAGTTCTTGGTACCTGGTCCCTTGCACTCCACACAGCTCTCGTGGCATTTTTTACAGTGTAACTCTTCTTCCTGGTAAGAACAGGAAAGAGGTTGTTTTTGAGAGCAGAGGTGGTAATTGGGAACTGGGGTTCTCCAATGGCTAGTTCCTCTTGTTTCTATGAATAGGGAAGAATGTGAGTGGTGGTGGCGGGGAGATGGGTGTTCAACACCATTTTATCTGTGCTGGGCCAAAGACCAAACCGACCGTGGACAACTGGAGGAAACTTTTGCTGGGCCCTGACCTCTGAGACCTGCTAGGTGCAACAATAGGAGAAAGTCAGGCTTCTGGAGTATTTTGTTATAATGTAACGAGCCTCTACCTCAAAGACAACGGGAGTCAAGGACAAGTTGTGTCGGAACTTTGCCATATACTTTTGCAGTCTAAACATTTCCACACCACTCCTCATTGTAAAAGTGATATTCTAGAGGTCAGTCAGTTTCTAATTCCTTCTCAAAATCTAGCTCTGCTAAAGCTGAAGTCATCACCTTCACTTGGCAATGTCAGGAGCAGAGTAGCATGGCAGGGGCCCCCTTCTGGATGTTTTTCAATTTGATGTGGTTCCCAGCAGTTTGTATTCTGTCATCAACACATAGGTGACATCAATTTCCATTCTTTTACTTTTGTGTGTATGTGCACTTCTTTTCTTCTTCTTATTATGTAGCCTAGGCTGGCTTCAAACTCACGATCTTCCTGTTTTGGCCCCCAGTCTCCTGAATGTTGGGATTAGATTTGTACTTTCTCCTTCTTCTTCTTCTTCTTCTTCTTCTTCTTCTTCTTCTTCTTCTTCT
>CABHPR010117070.1:0-12273 GCA_902168415.1 Peromyscus melanophrys
GTACAGACAGGCAGTGACGAGGCAGTCACGTGGTTGGGTTTACAACCAATGGGAAGACAGAACACAGAGTCTATTTAAAGACAAACAGACAGGAAGTAGCTCCCTTTTTGGAGAGGTCTCCTGGCTGAAGAGGCTAGCTGGCAGCAGGCGGGTAAGGCTCTTAGCTCTGACCTCTTGGGCTTTTATCTTTACATTGGCTCTGTGTTTCTTATTTAATAAGACGGTTGGTTACATCTACAGGTAGGTGCTGGAGATGTCTTTCTGTTTGCTGTGAATGTGTTGCTCTGATTGATTGATAAATAAAATGCTGATTGGCCAGTAGCCAGGCAGGAAGTATAGTACAGGCAGGATAAGCAGAGAGGAGAATGCTGGGAAGTGGAAGGCTGAGTCAAGAGATGCTGCCAGCCACTGTCGCCATGAGAAGAAAGATGTAAAGTACCAATAAGCCACAAGCCATGTGGCAACTTATAGATTAATAGAAATGGGTTAATTTAAGATATAAGAACTAGATAGCAAGAAGCCTGTCCTGGCCATATAGTTTATAAGTAATATAAATCTCTGTGTGTTTACTTGGGTCTGAGCAGCTGCAGGAACCGGGTGGACACAGGAATACTCCAGTTATAGGTAGGAACATACAAATGTAATCGTAGCGAAAGTACAAAATCCAGTAAGGCTCTAGGCACCAGACTGGCTATCCCAACTATATAGAAGTTCATTGAGATGTGTAACTTTGCTTCTGGCTAATCTCACTCATGTTAGTTTTATCCGCAAATTTCCTTACAATAAAGTTTTAATAAAAATGTTTGAAATCTGCTTTCTGATACAATATCAGTTACTACATGTACTCATTATGCATTCTAGTGGCACCAATGTGACAGTGGGCTTGGATATGTTACTATTTTTACTTTAAATAAACATTAAGTTATTACTAAATTATGAATATTCACTCAACAAAATTACTAAGTTGCTACAATTTAAAAAAATTTTTAAGTTAATAAGATTTAAATTAATTTAAATTTAACACTGATTTAAATTCAGAATTAAATTAATTTCAATTAATGTCAATTAAATAATTTCATCTGAACATAAACTACTGAATGTGTCTCTAAACAATTAGGGATTAACTGAGAAGAAGCTTCATTTAAAATGTACTTGATCTCTTGGTCCATGGAGAGGTCTAATTTCCATGGAGCAATGAACCTGAGAGACCAGATTTAGATCTCCTTCCATTTTAGTTAAATAATGGAAATTCTACTTTCAATCTTTGATCCACTGGATTTCTCAATAACTTGTCTTTGGAAAAATAAACAAGCAACTTCCAAAATCGGAAAGCATTCAAAGTTAGGTTGAAGATGCATGGAGATCTGAGCAGTTTAGATACAAATGGGAGTTTTATCGTGCTAAGTCACAGAACAAACACACACACGAAACACTCTACCTTAACTTTCTTTCCTGTAAAAGACACCAATAATTATCATAGTATTACCAAGCTTATAGGTCAGTGTGTTCAGCAACATGTTTGCTCCACAGCACACACTCAACAATTACTAGCCACTACAGTCTCTGTTATTCTGAGGTGGACTGAGCTAGAGACAGGGGTTCTATCCATGCAGTTGGGAACTCAGTTAGCTTGACAATCTAACACTTCAAGTACTTTCCTCTATTGTCACTCCAATTTAGACATCCGTGAAAGATCTGGAATGGGATTTAAATAATTTTTAATCTAATAAATTTACCTGACAGTGAGAGTGTCTTCAGATTTAAGTGACAGAATGGACGTCTCATAACTTAAACTTTGATGCTGTGATGCTGATTCTCCACTCCAATATTCTATATGCATTGCATTCTAAAATTTAATCAGAAAAATTTTAACTAGGCAGTGGTGGTGCACACGTTGAATCCCAGCGTTTGGGAGGCAGAGGCCAGCAGATCTTTGAGTTCGAGGCTGGCCTGGTTTACCCAGAGAATTCCAGGACATCTAGGGCTACACAGAGAAACCATGTCTCACAAAACTAATGTAATAATAATAATAATAATAATAATAATAATAATAATAACTTTTATTATTATTTCTCAGCTGAGGCTTTGACAGTTAAGATGCAGCCTCCTGAGACAGTTCTGGCAATTGTTTTAGATGAATCCCTGCTGCCCTTGGTGGATAAGGAGCTTCCAGCTACATTCACTTCTTAAATACAGGCTCTATTCCATGGACACTCTCCTCTGTTCTATTTTATATTAAGAAGCCTATTTAAAGTCACATTGCTATGGAATATGTGTGGTAGGATTTGAACCCATGGACTGAGGGAACAAATCCTATAGTTATAGAGCAGTAACAATATTTTATTCTACAAAATTGGATACTGCATATTGCCATAACAGAATGAGCTGAAAAACCAAGTCTAATTTGTATGAATACAAACTTCAAATTGTCTAATCATTGCCCTTACTCAAAAAGTAGCCATTTCTTCACAGCTATTAAAATAAGCTAGATATTCTTTGGAGCTTAACAGTCTACAAGTATAAATAACTTGAAATAATTCCATTCCTTCTAATGACTCATGCCCATAACAGAGTGACAGAAAGTCACACCATGTACTCCTTACTTCTTGATGCAGGGCAATCAGGGCACAGTGTTGGAAACATATTTTCTTCACAGATACCGACTTTTGGTGAATTCAGAACACAACAAAGGACACATATGATATTTAGGAATCTTTTTTGAAATTCAAAAGTATTTTCTAAGCATTTGGCAATGATCCAACATAAAATTATATGAAAAAGTCTTTGAAATTGTAGATATGCTTGCCTTTTAAAAGTTACTTTATCTGGTAAAAAAATATTATTTTAGGATCAAGTCAATGCTCTACCATTATTGATTTTTTTCTGAACACTGAATGTTTATGAGGCCCTAGTCTGTCTTTCGCTGTAAGGGTTTTGTCTCCCCTACTGAGTCTTTTGGGAAAGTTGATTGCCTTAATTTTTAAGCAAGTGTCTCTCAAGAATCAAGAACTTTCAAAATAAATTCTTTTTTATAGCAGCTGGTAAATCAATCCTCTATTCCATCTCAGCAGCCAAGGGTCCTATTGTGGCTTAAACTAATAGCTGGAAAGAGGGGAGCCATTCTGTTCAAAGATGAGAGCAATTCGGAATGGTTGTTAGCATGATGTCTGAGAATTATGGCTGACCAAAATCTGACTGGATACCCATTGGCTTCTGGCAAGCACAGGATTAGAAGGACAAAGGCTGTCTCCCAGGCAGGGAGTGCTGACAGCTGTATTACACACATTCAGAAGGAGCAGGGCACACACCAAGTATCAGAGGATGTTTCAGTCTTCAGTTTTTCCTGAGTCACCCCAGATAGGTTGAAAGAGGTGAGACACTGTCTCTTTGGTACGATTACTCCAGCTGTATACATTGCTCTCCTTCTCTATCACTCTTTTCTTTTTCCTTTCAAAAAATATCTCTTATTTCTGAGATTGCAATATAGTTACATCATTTCTCTCATCTCTTTCCTCCTTCTAAATCTTCCCATCTCATTATCAGATGCATGGACTCTTTCATCATTAATTACTGTTGCCTGTTGGGTGTATATGTATATACATATATATTCCTAAATATAACCTGCTCAGTTTGTATAATGCTACTTGCATGTATGTTTTCGAGGATGACTATTTGTATTGGATTACCAAATGGTGTGCTCTTCCCTAGGGAACATCATTTGTCTTGCTCTCAGCATTCCTTAGTTGCTTATAATTCTTTGTGTAAGACTGAGGCCTCTTACACTTTCTGCCATCCACTTTAGCATATCTATTGGTTTCATCTTTTCTAAGCTCATGTTTAGACCATCATGTTGGTAAAATGTTATGGGTATAGTTTCTAAAATTAATAGAAGATGTAATCTCACAGCAAAATTTATGACCCTCTGGCTCCTAAAATCTTCCTGTCAGCCCTTCTGCAATGTTCCCTGAGCCTTAGGTACAGGAACTGAATTATACATGTATCCATTGGTAATGGGATCCACAGCTCTGCAGTTTGATTGACCACTGTTTTCTATCAAGGTCTTTTTTCAGTTGAAAGAAAAGTTTCTTTGATGAGGAGTGAGGAATACACTTATCTGTGGGTATAAGGACTAATCAGCTGTGGGACCTATGAACTAATACAATGACCAGCATGGGATAATAGCCCTAAGTTACAATAGTGATGTACATACCTTGACAGTAACCAACAGTTCTGTAATTGGACTTAAGACTTAGTCATCAAGAGAGGAAACATGCCTTCTGCCAGAACCTAGCCAACTACTCACAGCTAAAGCCTCAGATCTTGGAGAAGAACCTATAATCAACTCTTCCTTAAGAGAGATAAACCTACATTACTATTTGTCAACTTTGTTTTCATAGGACATGCTCATTGTAGGTAATTCTTTGTTGCTATTTCGTAAAAACTGAAAATGTATATAGCCAAGAAGAGTATATCTAATTTTCAGATTCAGTGAGTAATTATTTGATTATTTTACTATACTTTTCTTCTTAGTATAACCCAAAGGATTGATTTATTGTTCATCTCCAGTAATGATGACTCACCTTATATAGCAGTGAGTTCTTTAAAAATACTATACCAAACCCACACATTGCTAAACTAGATGTTGTGACTCAGTAAGATTTAGTGTGTGTGTGCACATGAACTCATAGAGACTGGGGAAATACGTAGTGCTAAATCTTCACAGATTCAAACTAGATGAAATTGCAGCAGTGAAAAGGCAAAGCAGACGTAGAGTTCCACCTCAAGCCAGGAAATGATTTGCAATTGATGCCTGCTGGTGAAAGGGAAAATCAGTTTCTCACGGGAAGTGTCACTGGGTATATCAACAGGCAACAGGAGTAGTTGCTCACACAAAACAGACTCTGTGATTTTTGTCTGTTTTGTTTAGTTTCTTTTGTGGATTTTTGTTTCATTTCACTTTGTTTTAGTATTTTTTTTTTGTTTGATTAGTTTTTGCTTGTTTATCTTGTTTTTTTTTTTGCTTTTTTTGGAGAATAAGAGGAATAGATAGATAGATAGATAGATAGATAGATGATAGATAGATAGATAGATAGATAGATAGATAGATAGATAGATAGATAGATGATAGGTAGATAGATCATGAAGTTGGGTTTTGTAGTGAGATGGAGAGGTTCTGTGAAGAGTTGGGGAAGGGGAAACCTAATAAAAATACATTGTATGAAAAAATTTAAATAAAAAAGACTGTGTCTGTGTTTCAGTGGCTAATCATTGGATAACAAAATGAAGATAAATAGTCTCAATGTAAAGAAAGATATGCAAAATTCCAAAAACAAGTTGGCTGTCATGGACACACAAACAGAAAGTCATTCCAAAGGCTTCAGCAAAACATTCTTGCATACGGGAATCTGGAAGTGATATCGTAGGACAGCCTAGGACTAGACAGATAACAGCATCTGGTTCTTCAGAACCCAAGCAAATTTTGACATCTATTTTCCTCTTACTCAAGAAGGGAAGAAAACTCCAAGACTCTGAACACCTTTCTGACATTATTAACATCATTCTCTTCAAACCCTTTTCTGTTTTTCTTTTTCTGCAACTCTCCCCTTGGGTTATGTATTAGAGACTTCCCACTGTGAACACTCCCGTATAACTCCACTTTACATTTATCATCCACATTCCATTCATGTTAAAAATATGCTTTTTGGAATTCTGAAACATTTTTATAAGGATCAGGTGGGATCTTAGAGAATAGTGGAGCTACTTTTGTGATAGTATTAACAACTTCTTAGCTAGACTGCTGGAATCTAAGCTAGATGAGGACTGTGGACAGACTTGCTCTTCCTACTTGTGGCAATGGACCTCTTGTACCCAGTGAATTGTATTCTGGCTATGGCTCACTCTGGCTGCACTAAGAGTGTGTCGGGAAAGTCACTATTAGTATGATAAGAAAAATTCACTCTCTGCAAGGAAGACACTTCAACAGCTCTTTATCTTCCTTTCAATCAAGATTTTTTTGTGATAACTGTTTTTTGGGATTATTAGCGGGCCAGGTCATAAGTGACTCAGAAGTAATCAGTTCAACAAAGAAACTGGAAAGGTATGTAGTATTTTTATTTATATCACTGAATAATTATTAATTATTGGTTTATGATTATTTACATGTAGATTGTCACTTATGGTGTAGTTGGTGGGAAGAAAGCTTTGAAAAAGGGAAACAATGTTCTGCTCTTATGGGAGTTACATTTCATCCGTTGAAAGTAACAGTTGTTATGTTAACTAAAATACTTTCAAAAGATTATTATAAACTGATTTATATAGAGAACTGAAGAAAGTTTTTCTTACTGTGATAGCTGGATAGAGTTAGTACTTGCTTTAAAAATCTATATTTATTCTGCCTTCTTACATAGAGAAATTATGTGTATCATGTCTCCTTAGTGAGAAGTTGTGCCGAATGTTCTAGTTTTGCAGTTAAAGGAATTAGATGCCCCTTTCTTACATCTGATAGACCCCAGGGAACAGCATTCTTAATCAGTAAAGCAACTACAAACTTCTGTCTGGAATTTTCCATCAACATCAAACCACGCAAAACATGATGGATAACTTTGGGTGTCATTCTGCCATCAACCGTAAAGATGTTCAAACGTTTCCAAGGAAAACGAAAATACATTTTCTCTTCTATAATTGTCGACCTTAAGTTGGATTTTGCTTTCTAAGCTTGCACGTCTAAACTTGATCAGCGTGTGCACTCAGTATTGCTAAGTAGGCACCCATCTATGAAGTGGGTTCACTCACATGTCTGAATCAAGTGAAACAGAATACACACAGGAACTGGACTTAGTACTTACAAGTAGGCAGCTTGTGATAATTAATATCTAGATACCAGGGCAAGTTAGTCACCCAAGATGCAAGAAAGCTCCTACAGGCTCATTGAAGTCATCTGAATCCTCCTCTCCACTGCAGCTGAGGTTCCCCTAAAAGCAACCCACATGAGTTTTATACTAACTAGGGAAAAGCATGACACACTGGTCTAAAAATGGTGAAGGACATTAGCTGTAGGACAGACTGGAATAGAGCCTAGACTCTTCCAGCCAGCTCTTCCCTATTTCAGGATATTACATTCCTAGCACATTTTACACTTATTTTTGAAAACTACAAGTAAGAAATTGGAAAAACTGGAGCCATCTAAGTGCAGCCAGAGAACTATTTTCCAGTCAGCTTTCTCAAACAGACATCCTTCTCAGCAAAGATGGCCACATTCACAGGATCAAAGGCCTCCCCAGATTCTGAGACAGAGATTGGTCTCATCGTGCTAATGGCAGCTTGACTGAAGAAATCTCAGGGCAACATGACTGTGCCAAATCCAGAATATATTTCATTAGGTCTAAGTGTAATAGCATGATCATGTCTGCCCAGAGCAGAGTTCTAGCCTCGAATCCCCAAAATCTAGGCAAGAAATCACTGAAGCAATTACAAAACTGCCCCTACCATATGCATGGAGTCTATAGGGCAGCTCCAATCTCATTGGACAGGCAGGATTTAAGATTCCCAAAGGCAGTGCTTGCTATGCCATGCTGGTCAGATTCTAAGTCATACTACTGTAAAGAACTTCTGTCCAAGCTGCAGATAGTGTGAATAAAATTTTCTACTGAAACTCAAAGAACATCCAGATGGGACATTGTCATCTCCACTGCAACAAGTAACCCATCAGCTCTCAATCTCCCGTTGAAATGATGGTTACCACTATTCTTAGTAGTCAAGTCTCAAAGTTCTGTTCAGCCAGGCAACCTGGGTAGTTACATTGTGATGCTATGGGGTTTCTTGACACTTGTCTAAAATAAGAACTATATTAACAAAGGAGTTGCTTTCCACTTAGCATGCAGGACTCATTTTATCAAATAAGCCACTGAAGCTTTGGGTGGCTTCAATGCCAGGCATGAATAGATGGCATTCGTTGTTGTACCTCTAATTTGTAACTGTGAGGAGATACACTGACAGGATACAGTAATATTCTATGCCCAAAGCAATTAAAATGGCAATTTTATAATGCACTCTTTGGAAACTAGAGTCATCTCTTTCCAAGCATTATCCATAAAAAGAGGAGTACTAAATGTACCACTCACTGTACCTCTCAAAACTTCCTGGTATCATCTACTTAGCTTCCGCCTCCCTCCCTTCCTCTTCCATCGTTGCAGGAGCAAAGGATCACTGCTCTCCCCTGAACATGTAAAGGTGTGTTCTCATCCTTAACTACACAAGGCAGCACATGGCACTTCCTCACTGACTCTACCCTTCATAGCATGATACGCCATTTCTGAGAAAATCCACAGGACAGAAAGTGGTTTCTTCTGTGATGTATCAAGGGTTACCTGAGCCCTTCTCTTCTGCTTGCTCAGGTGCCTCAGAATCCTGTTGAGTGTTCACTTTTTGAGTTTGGGGAAGAGGAGAATATGTAAGTGCCCAGGAATCGGGGAACTGCATGTTAAGTTCCTATTTCTGTGCCTCCTCCTTAAGTCATGCAATTGCTTCATTCACATCTAGTGGTAGTCGCTTTGTTCCACTTGTTACCTTCTTTTCCCACAGCTCATCCCACTCAATTCTATCTGAGGATATAAACCTATAGTGCTCAGGATTGGAATTGCTTCTCGTTAGTTTGACTATGTTTGACAAACCAGCCTCTCACTTGAAGACCCAGGTGTTTAACCTCTGGCATTTACTTTTGCAGAGCTGAGACATTATTGGCAGAGAGAGATAATTTAGATAGCAGAGAATTTAGACATATGTTTATGCCCTTGAAAGGTCATGATGCAAAACAAAACAAAACAAAACCAAACAAAACCAAACAAACAAAAAAAACTTTTGTTCTTTTAGCTGTAGTTAAGAAAACAGACGTTTGGTATGTTTATTCCCCTAAGACACAACCAAGTTGTTTCTGCCTTCAGCAAGCAGGTTTTTAAAATGCTGCAGGAAAGTATTAATTCATGACAACTTTGTTAACATCTAAAGAAACAGAGACTATGAATTTGAGAGAGAGCAAGGGGTACATGGGAGGAGTTGGAGGGAGAAAAAAGAAGGGCAGGTGTAATTATTATCTCAAAAATAAAGTATCAAAAATACTTGGCAAATTTTTGATGTTATTCCAGTACCTAAAATCTTGAGCTACATATACATCACAAATTACATAGTACAGTATAGGATTTATAACTAATATATACTGTATTAATATTGTTAGACTGTAGATGCATATTATTTACTACAATTAAATTATGATTTCTTTTAAAATACAAATCATTTTATTTTGTGTGTATGAACATTTTGCATACATATATGTATATGAACCAGGTACATGCCTGGTGCCCATAGAAGACAGAAGACAGAAGACAGAAGAGAGAGCTGGATTTCCTGGAACTAGTATTGGGATGATTGTAAACTACCGATGTGAATCTGGGAACTGAACCTGGGTCCTTTGTGAGAACAGCAAGTACTTTTAACCACTAGTCCATCTGTCTAGCCCCATAGCATCGTCTGTTTAATCAACATTATAACACAAGCTGTTAAAGATTATCACTATTAATTACCTTGTAAATATTGCATCCCTCAAGATTCATTATATGAAGTTATTAAGAAATTTGGAGCATCTTCTTTTTAGTCCTTACTTCCAATTTATGCTTTAGAATGTGCACAAAAAAATAAAATAAAAAAGCCAGGACATACCCTTGAGTATTTAAACATTTTATCTTTAATAAACAATTAAAGATAATTCTTCAGAAAAAATGACCATTATATTTGTTTGAATTTTTAAACAGTATAATGAAATATGTAATTGTATTCATTGAACTTTTATAAAATTATCAGAATACCATAATATGTAATTTATTGTGAAATAACACACAGGCCATTTTCAAGCTAATATTTGAGTAAAGAGAGATAGAACTGTAGACAACAAAGGCATTCCAGGGACTGAAGTGAAAATTCAATACAATGGCTTTTCTAATAGTTAAAACATTTCTTTACACTTGGATTCCTTCTCAAATTCTTTCCACATTAAGGGGGTGGTAGTGGGTAACACAAATTAAATATAATACTTATCTGCCATGAAATGTAGTCTTTGTAGTTGTTGATGTACAATGAGAGAACTTTATCTCACAGATATGTATCTGCTACTTTAGAAAAGTTATTACTTCAAATACAATTCAGTTGAAGACCATTGGGCTGAAATATGATTGATGTGACCCATTGAGTTTATTTTGATTGAAGTGTGAAGTACTGAATAATTGTTGGTCTTTGACTTGCTTATAATTTAGCAACAATAATGACAAATGAACAATGTTTTAAAGTAACTGATTAAGCAGTGATACCAATTGCCAAATCTAATGACTGTCAAATGTAATTCTGTTCTGCCCCATCAAGGGCCCATCATGGAGAAAACAGTGTTTATTCTGGGAAGAGACAATTTGAGTCATGATTTGATGCAAAATCTTCTGCTGAGTTTGACAAATATGAAAGTTGGATGCTTCAATCCTATTGATGCTATTGTTGGGGAGGATTTATGATCCTCATTATGTTTTGGTTTAATCAGTCTTAGGCAGTAGTGTGTGTTTTTTGAGCACAAAACACACATTTGGTAAATGAGCTATAAAAAATGTATTCTGAGATCAGCTCATTGTTTTCTGAGGACGGATCCAGAAGATTTGAGGCAAAAAGAAGAGCGTCTCCTTGAGTAAATGACATATTACAAAGTTTCTTTGAGACGGAAGGGATGGCAGAAACGAGAAGACAGCTGGCTGGGTTCTTGTGTTGAGTAACGGATGGAAATATGCCTTTCTATTTCACTAGATGAGTCTGTTCTAGAGGTATGTAGCCTTACATGTTTTAAGGAACTGGAAGTAAGAAAAGCTCCACTCTGGTCTTTCTGCCAGGAAAGTTAATGTTTGCTTCTTATTCATCCAAGCTCATACACAGTAAATATGGATACAGTGTATGCCTGTACCATACTGGTTGTAAGTTCTGTGTCATACAGGGTCAAACTTCATACTTTCAATTTCTCAGTCATGTTTGATCTTAAGTTTAGCTGATGGAGGGAAGCACTGAATGCTGTATTCACCAAAGTATGTATAGGATTGGAGAGATAATTAAGCAGTTAAGAGATCTCTGATATTAGAAGACTGGAATTTGGATACTAGCACACATATCAGGTATTTTATAAATGCCTACAACATTAGCACCAAGAGATCTCATGTCCACTTCTGTCCTGCATGGGCAGCCTCCACATCCACCAAATTTAAAAACATAAAATAAATATTTTAAAACAAAAGTGAGAGGGGGGCCATGGTTCAAATAAAATAGCAAAAACATCCAGCTTATGTTGACCTATTTAAAGACTATTGCTTCCATGAAAAAGTTGTGCTTGTTTCTAGCACCTAATCTTAAAGTGTACTTTCAATAAAAGAACTGAAAAGCATAATATAGGTATGCTTGCCTGGGAAACAGTTGAAGATGCATTACTCTTTGGCATTTTAATGTAGCCTCTTCTTTATCCCAGCTCATATACAGCAAGTATGTGTATCAGGAGGAATATCCTGGTTGTTTGTAATTATAACTGCTCAGTAAATGATGGTGGTGCTAGGCCCACACTGGTTGTTAAATATTTCAGAGACCAATGCTGCATTTTTCTCTTTATTAATGCATGTAAGATGCATTTGCTCTCATATGCAGGTAGTACTGCTGGTGAAAGATTTATAGTGGTTAAGACAGGTGATATTGAGCATTGCCCAGGCTTTGTAGATGTTTTCAAAAATATTATATAACAAGGTCTACAAAAATTCCATTTTCCAGCTTGTTTAACTCACAACTCCACTTGATGGTATATATCCAGTCATGAAGAAAGCAAGGCCTTAGAAATCTAAGAAACTCACCTAAGCTCATGTGGATTTCTACTTCTTAAAGATGTGCTTATAGGTGTACATCCTTCAAGTAGGTTGTTACACTCTACATTGTACTAAACCTATCATCTAAAGCTACATTTTAAAACTATACTAGTGGCATTGGTCACTTTTCCAGAGTACCCAGGTTCAGTTTCCATAACCCATGTCATGGATGACAACCATCTGTATCTTGAGTTCCAAGAGAACTGTAACTACAGTGTCATCTGTAACCTCTTTTGGCCTCCACAGGCACCAAGCATATATATGGTACACAGACATACATACAGGCAAAACTCTCATAAGATATAATAATAATAATAATAATAATAATAATAATAATAATAATAATAAT
>CABHPR010117071.1:2203-15153 GCA_902168415.1 Peromyscus melanophrys
CACAGAGATCCGCCTGGCTCTGCCTCCCGAGTGCTGGGATTAAAGGCGTGCGCCACCAACGCCCGGCCAAGTTGGGAAAGTTTTCTTCTATGATCGTGTTGAATATATTTTCTGTGCCTTTGAGTTGGTATTCTTCTCCTTCCTCTATCCCTATTATTCTTAGGTTTGGTCTTTTCATGGTGTCCCAGATTTCTTGGACATTTTGTGTTATGACTTTTTTGTCTTTAGTGTTTTCTTTGACCCACGAATCTATTTCCTCTATTTTATCCCCTACACCAGAGATTCTCTCTTCCATCTCTTGTATTCTGTTGGTTATGCTTGCATGTGTGTTTCCTGTTCGTTTACTCAGATTTTCTATTTCCAGTATTCCCTCTGTTTATGTCTTCTTCATTGTTTCTGTTTCCCTTTTCAGGTCTTGAACTGTTTCCCTTTCCTGTTTAATTGCTTTTTCATGATTTTCTTTAAGTGGTTTATTGATTTCTTCCAATTTTTTGTTTGTCTTTTTCTCAATTTCTTTACTGATTTCTTCCACATTTTTGTTCATCTTTTCCTCAATTTTATTTTTAATTTTTTAAAAGGCCTCTAGCATCTTCATGATGCTTTTCTTAAGGTCATATTTTCTGCTTCTTCTACCTTATGATGTTCCAGTCTTGCTGTTGGAGCAGGGCTAGGTTCTGGTGATGCTGTATTGCTCCTTATGTTGTTGTATTTACTTCTGCCTTGACGTCTGCCCATCTCCTCCTCTAACGGTTATAAGAGGTGCCTGGGTCTGAGTGAGTTGCTGTTGGTCCACTCTGTGCTTGTTGTGTCTGTGTCTCAGGGGGCCTATCTGGGTTCTATCTTAGCTCTTGGTCTAATTAGAGCAGTCAGACTCTGTGTCTCAGGGTGCTTCTCTTGGGTCAACCCAAGCTAGTTGATTCTGTGACTCACTGATCCACTCTTGGTCTTATCATGGCTCTTGGTCCAGTCAGAGCTGACAGATTCTGTGTTTCAGGAAGCCTCTCTTGGTCCAATGAGAGGTGGCAGATTCTACTTCTCAGAAAACCACTCTTGGTCTAATGAGGGCTGGCGGATTCCCTGTCTCTTGAGGTTACTCTTGGTCCAATAACAGCTCTTTGTCCAATGACATCTCTCTCTAGGCACGATGAGAGCTGGAGGGTTGGTTTCCAAGCTTCACAAAGTGGTTGGGGACTCAGGCGGATGGGTATGGGGGCAGGGTGTGTAGATAGCAGGGTCTGCTGGGGCGTTTTGGTGAGGGAGGGGCCTTCTTGCCGGAGCCCTGCCTGCTGGCCAGCACCTGGGGCAACAACTATTTCTTTTTGGGTCTGGGAGACAACTTCCAGTTCTCTTTTACTGGGCTTGCTTTCAAAGTGTTTGCTCGAGAGGTTTTAACCAAGCATTTTGTGTTTTTATTTATGGGACATCGGGAGATTTCTGTTCTCCCAGAGTTGCCCTTAACAGGTGCTTCTTCTTCTGACACCCATGCCAAATCAGAACCGCACCTGCCTGATTAACATGCGTTTGAGGTGCACTCCTGATCCTTGGGGTACTGTGCATTTTCCTTAGCCAGTCAGTGAAAAAAGCCCTTAAGACAGGGCTTTCCCACAGCTCCTTCAGAGAGTCTTTCTCTCAGACAGTCCCAGTTCCGTCTCAGTTTATCTCCTCTGCCCCAGAAACATTTCCTAATGCCACAGTGGCAACTTTTCTGCTTCTGAAGGAAGGGGCTTTAGTCCGTGTCTGTTTTCAGGGTCTGTGTGGTTTGTGTACAGACTGAAAATCAAGCTTCTGCTTTTTTAACAAGGGAGGCTTTTGCCATCTCTAAGCTCACATTAGGACAGGTGTATCTCCCTATATTTCACCTGGCCCAGTTACCCAGTAGGTGGCATTCCTTTGTCCGGGCTCTCAGACACAGCATATCACAAGAGGCAATCGCTTTAGGGCTTCACACGCTCATCTCACTCAGAGTCAGAAAGCTTTCCCAGAAAGGTGCTTCCTCTGATAGAAAAGAGCTTTTCCCAGAGAGATTTCCTTTTGCAGTTGTGGATACTGCATAGCCCCACCTATCAACTCAAGACTCGCAGAAAAGTGGGTGATTGTGCCGTTCCCACTGGCTTTAGCTTTGTTTGTTCATTAGCCATTTTCCCCTGGGTCTTGCACCTTCTTGCTTTAGCTCTGTGCTCCAGGAAGTTGTTCACAACTGCAGGAACCTAGTATCCCTGGAATGCACTCAAACTTGGAGGTATTGGCTAGTTGCTGCTCAGTTGTTGGTTAGAAGTGAGGATACAATTCTTAAAAGAGAGGGTTTCAGCTCATCACTTCAGGGGATCTTTGTACTAGGGTGATTAGGAGAATGTTCTAATTCTGATAAATGCTGACTCAAACAAAACTCTTGATGCTTCAGCTTAGCTGCAGCTAAAAGGCTTGGCCTTTTTGCTTTTCCCATGTAATCAGTTTCCTGCCCTATTGGGCTCTTTGTGGCTCTTTACCCACACTCTCCCAAGCATTTCCTCAGGGGACACTGACCCACTGCTTTTTACTAGCTTGAAGAGACAGAACTTAGAAGAGAGGTTTTTGGGAACTCAGGCACTGCCTCCCTCTTTGCAGGGGGGATTTTAAAACTTAAAGAGGTTTTGTATTCTAAGAGGTTTGTTGTTTTCCCTTAGAGCAAATCACAGGTGATTTCCATACTAATATCTTCAGGTGATTCTAATTTTTGTCCTTCTGAGAGAGAAAGTTCTGAATAGCTTTAGTTTTTAAGTTTTTAAAGAGAGATTTTAGTTTGAAAAAGATTAAGGCTTTTTAGAGAGAGATTTTTTCAAATTTTTTTTAAAAAAAGCTTTTAGTTTAAGAGAAAGTTTTTTTCCCCCAAGAGAGAGAAAGACCAACTTTTCCCAAAACTTCTGAACTTTAAACTTTTTGGCTTCTTAAACCCGAATTTTTGCCTCAGAGAGAAATCATTTTCTCCTGCAGCTTTGACTTAGTGTTTCAGCTGTCCCTAGGCCAAAAATCTTCCATTGGGATTTTTTTTCTGCCCAATAAGCTCAAAGAAGATCTTTTTTATTACTTGAAAAGCTCAAAGAAAGATTTTTCCCCAGTTTGTATTCATAGCTCCCAAAGTTAGATTGAAGACTTAATTTTTCTGTCTAGTTGTCTACCTTAAACAAATTTTTTCTACACTACTTTACACTTCTTAAGTTTTTTCCTCACTACACTCTACCGTATGTATTTTTCTTAGATAGAAAGTGGGAGAAGGATAGAAAGATAGAAGTCTTGATAGAGGAGATTTTGTGCTGCAGCATCTGACATCCTTTCAGTCCATTTTTTCTTTTTCTCTCAAGGATAAAACCACCTGCCTTTCACTACAACACTGGACCACACACTTCAACTGGCAGCCTCACTCTCACTTTCACCAAACACTCTGTAATAAATCTAAATATTGCTATTATTATTTTCCTTTGTCTTCAGTCCCTGTTCATGGTACAATTCTGTGTGTGTGTGGTACTCACCACCCCCATATTTCCCCAGAGTATTCTTGAGTGAGAGTAGTAGGAAATATTAGATAGGAGGATTTAGAGTGTGGAGATAAACAGATAGAAAATATAGGATAGCCTCAAGAGAACCTATTCCAACTGGCCAACTGTCTCTGCCCTAGGGTATTTAAAGAAATGCCAAAAGGTGGAGCAAAAGACCCCCCTCCAGCACAGCCAACTGCAGACCATCTCAGACACCTGCAGTCAGGCCCGTGGTCCATTCGTCCTCTCTATGCAGACATATTGGGTAAAGCCACTAGGAAAACTGGAAATGGGTTCCCACATTGACGGTACTTACTGTTCTTGCAGAAGATCTGGGTTCATTTTCTAGTGCCCATATCAGGTAGCTCACAGCAACTTGTAACTTCAGTTCTATGGGATCTGACACCCTCTGGTTTCCAAAAGTACTGTATAAGTGGTGCATACATGTTTATGCTGATGTGTGCATGCATATGCATATGCACAGACACATACCACATAACACACATACACATACACACAAATGATTAAAAAATAAATATCTTAAAAATGTAGTAGCTTAGGGTTTTGTTCAGTTTATTAAAAATTATATAAATTCTTTGACCTTTTCACACCATGCTTATTGAATTTTGATCATATTCACCCCTGTAAGAGTCTTTTATCACTTCTATACTCCATCAAATCTCTTCTCAAAATGTTTCCTTTATATATAATTTTATGATCCTCTAAGTTTTATTTGAGTTGCTTGTGTGAGATTATTTACTGGAACATAAACAACTCCTCAGTGACCAAGTCACTGAAAAAATGACCCTCCTCCCCAGAAGTCATTGACTGCCAATAGCTCATCAGTTAGGAGTGGGGGTCTGAGGATCCTACCACTCACATGATGAAATTTTGATGGGTCCAGTCTTCATCAAGTGTTTTGCACAAAACCAGGTCTGTGCTGAGTTCACTTTTTAGGTGACCTTGTTTACTGCAAATTGAAACAATTGACATTCATTTTTTTTCCAAACCTCTGGAAACCACCTCTCCTATCTCTTGCAGGATGCAAGAATATATTATGAAGATTCAGCTATGTATTAAAGCTATACCTAGAAATTGCAAGGCATTTTTCTGAGGAAGCCATCTATCATGGAATATTTGGTGTTATTCAGTTTTTAACATTTCATCTGTCTTTGGCTAAGAAATTCTTGTGGGCCCATATACTACTAGACTATTTAGCAAACAGTTCGGCTTCTCAGACCTCCTGATCCTCTAGGTAATTAACTAACTCCCTCACTGAGCCCATGAGACAAGGAAGCTGTAGATGCATAACTTTTGCTTCTTGTGCAAATTAAGCTCAGACCATCCCTTGCTTTCAGGCTTAGAGGCATTCCAGAGCTATTGACTCAGAACAAAGGAGATTTTTCATATCTGGTTGTAGTGAAGAGTGTGGAAGAATTCCTAGCCACAGAGAGTTGTGTGGCAAGGAGAGGAAGAAGAAGGCAGTTTTCTGTAGAAGGTAGACAGAGCTGCATGGCCAGAGAGAGGAGAGAAAGATAGATATTCTGTAGATGTAAGGCAGATCTCTTGTAGAGTTTTCTCAGATCCAGGAGAAAGGTGTAAGGAAAGAAAGATGCAGGACGAAGGAACAGAGGATGAAGATGAGGTCAAAGGCATAGGTGTTTACTAAAATTATGAGGACAGGAAAAATAGGCACAGAGAGTAGCTGAATGTGAGGATGCAGCTGAAGCTGTATAGATAGAATTTTGTCATAGAGGAATAAAGTAAATGGAAAAGGAGCATGGCATACATAGATTCTTTTCCCTCAGATAATCCTATGCTGGATGTAGCATGTTTCCCAGGACTCTGGGAGGGAATTTTCTCAGGGCAGGGACCAGGGAAAATTCCATTACCTATCTAAGCATCATCATGGTTATGAGATTCAATATTTATTGTATCTTGGGTCCATTCCTCCAAGGGTGCTGATCTTGTCTTTAATGGCCTAATTACCCTTTTGCATTGTGCATTAGCATTTGCAAAAGCCAGAGATTCAATTATTATTTGTCTAGCTTCTGAATTTTGTACCATTCTATTTATTGCTGCAGTCAATCTTTGTAAAAAAAAAATCAGTGAAGGTTTCTTTTGGGGCCTACATAACTTCAGTAAATGACTCAATTTTCTTTTCTACTTCTTCACTTCTGCCCCCAAGCATTGGAAGATGCTTCCTAGCATAAAGCTAGAGTGTGGTCAAAACACAGAGATTGCCATTCTACATTAGCATAATCTCCCTCTCCAAGAAGTTGGTTTTGGGAGATTTCCATAGCTCTAGCCCTACTTCACTGTTCAATGGCCTTAGCCTCATCTTTCCACTATGTCCTCCATTTTAATTGAGCACCAGGCTCCAAGATTGCTGAAACCAAATCTCTCCAGTCTTGAGGAATAATTCTATTAAAAGTTGATCAGGAGTTTAACATCTGCATCACAAAAGGTGAATGCTTGTGATATGAGACTAACTTCCTTGAATCTCCTCAAATGTAACATTTGCACAGTAGTCCACTCAGCTCTTACACGGTCTTGGCATTATCTATCATTTGGCAGTTTCTGTAAGGTTTGTGAATAAATTGAAGTTGCCTGTTTGAAAACCTTAGGCTGCTCCTCTGTAACCTTATAATGCAATGCTGATATTGGTTCTCTTTTAAGTTCCTTTGTCTTGTTCTGAATATCTCTATGATCTCTTTTATTAAGTTCTTCTAAAACTTTTATCTTGGTACTCATATTAAAAAACGTTTTTTAATGATAAAACAAAAAATGATCAAACAGATATTCTTTATAATTGACATTACATCAATTCCATCTAAATTAATTATCCTTTCATTTAATGACTCCATTTTCAAACCATCCAGAGTATTATCATACAGAGATCTAACTCTCTATCATAATAGTGTTTCCCACTTTTAATGTGGGAAAAACTCTCTTTTAACTAATTCCTCCCTTTAAAAATTCCCATTTGTCTCATCAAATCTGCTGACCATGAAGATTCAGATGATGGTAAAGATGTGAGGCTGATGGCAGTGTGTAGAACAGTAGAAGTTTGAGCAGTTTTCAAGGTAGCTACCTATTGTGGTAGCAGCCCAAGAAAGGGACCCAGGGAAAGCACACAATGCCCCAGTAGAAGGAACCCATTGTCTAAAAAATTCACACAGGAGATGATGGGGAAGAAACACATGCATCAGGAGTTACCTAAAGGCAGAGCTGGCTGGTGGTAAGGGATTAACTCTGGCAGCATATTGAGCCTGTGCACCTGTGGAGCTTGTTGCAGAGAGGCTGCAACAAAAACTTAGCCTGTGGGGTATTGACTCTGGCCACATGAAGCTCCAGCTTGTGCTGGTGGCTGCAAAGCCACAAGCAAATGGCTTTTTTGGTGAATTTATGCCCCCCAAATTGGATGCCAAATGTAACATGAATCCAAATTGGTCTTCATAATGTAAGCCCAGAGTCAGATATAGGGGTAAATGTCGAAAGATCAGAGAGACAAAGGAGCAAGCCATAGCTACTTCTTACTTCTACCAAATTCTCATCCGGAAAAAGCCAAGCTCCTGTCTCCAGTCTGCCCTACCACTTCCTCTCTCCACCCAGCAATATCACTTCCTGTTTTCTCTAGTGGCTAGCTTCACACTCTGATCTTGAGGCAAGATTTATTTGTTAAAGCACAAACAAAATCTCACCATAGATAGTTTCTGAAAAAGAGACTCTAATGTGATTGGATAAGTAAATGGTAACCTAGGAAGTCAAACCCATATTATAGCTCTGTAGCAGAGATAGCCTCCTACTTTTCATACAGAGCAAATAACACAGCTAAATTTCTTGGTGTTCTTGCTTTATCATTGAAGTCCAGAATAGCTCTGGATAATAAGGACTTTGAAACCATTTTCACATTGGTAGGCTTAAAAGAAGTGTCTTTTTTATCAATCTCAGAAAAAGACTATAGGACACACTGACAGAGGACTAATTTCATTACTTTTCTTCAATTTATTAACATAGAAATGAAGATTAGTTTACTAATGTTTAAGATGCTTATTTCTTCGAGAATGTGTTTTGTGCTTGATGAGATTAAGAGAGTTTCTATCTGGCCTTAACAAAATAATGTAGCACTTGGGGACAAAGATCAAGCCAAGGAGAGCTGCACTGGAAGCCAAGATAGAGAAAACTTCCATTGCCACCATGTCCTTCCCCTTGGTGCTGTGGTATACAGGTAGAAAGGTGACCCAGACACAGAAGAACACCTGCATGCTGAATGACAGGAACTTGGCTTCATTGAATGTGTCAGGCAGATTTCTGGACAAGAAGGCCATGGTGTAGCTCCCAAGTGCCAAGGAGCAGAGGTATCCAAGGACACAGTGGAAGGCAACTGCTGAACCCTTGTTGCATAAAATGATGATGTGTCCATGTTCAGCATGAGCATCTTGGTCAATGAAGGGAGGAGAGGTTGCCATCCATATTCCACAAAGAACCAGTTGAATCAGGGTACAGATGGGAATGATTAAGTTTGGAGCTTTTGATATCATTAACCACCTCACCATTCTCCCTGGAAAAGTGACCTTGAAGGCAATAACCACTGTAATCGCTTTAGCTAACACAGTGGAGAGAGCTACAGTGAATGCAACTCCAAATATGGTCTGCTGAAGGATGCAGGTGGCTGTGTTGGGATGGCCAATGAAGAGCAAGGAACAGAGGAAACAGATGGTGAGTGTGATGAGCAAGGTGTAACTGAGAGTTCTGTTATTGGCTTTGACAATGGGAGTGTCTCTGTTCTTCACAAATACCCCAAGAACCATAACTGTGAGTGCAGACAAACACAGTGCTGTGGTGGTGAGAGCCATCCCCAAGGGGTCTTCATGGGCTAGAAAACTCACAGTTTTCTCTAGGCAGTGCTTCTTCTCTGTGTTTGCATATTGACTTTCTGGACACTTCACACATTGATCTACATCTGGTCAGAGATGAAGATAATTGTGAGGCATTGCTGCTTTATTTCTTTTTATACAAAGCCATGTCTCAGTACCTGCTTATTGGACTGCTAGCTAATTCATCTTCCTTTGTATTCTTATAGTCAAAGAAATAAGCACTCTATAGTGATTTCATTTATTGCCAAGGAGGAATTGTGACCACTTGTTGATCTTCAAATAAGTGGCTTCAAACAAGTAGCTTGCTTGAACAGTTTTACAACCTGTTTTTACTCCATAAGTTTCTAAAAGTCATTGCAATAATTACTGATTGGTCCTTGTCTGTTTTCCCTTCTCTCTCCCTATTTGTCCATGTATAGCCATAATATGTTGGATCTATATCTTCATCATCAGAAGTATAAGCAGTTTTGCAAGCTACAAAGAAACTTTTCTAACTAGGCACATCTACAGGTAGAACAGTGTTCCAAGTTGGCAACAAGTGCAGTTACAGCATCATGCAGGTTGAGAGGCAGTTTTGTCTTTTCTGGTTAATATTTACTGGAGGAGGTAGGGTCTGTGTTCCAGCAATCAACTCACCAGCCAGAGTTAGAAGAATCCATTCTACATTTTGGATGATTCTAATCCCTCTGGGGGCATATGAGGTTTTTTTCTTTATCTTATAGGCAATATTACTTAAAAACTTACTCTTAATAGCTGGCATTACTTGTCTCTTGCCCTTATGTCTATGTCCCTTAACTTCTTAGAGTATTGGCACAGTTATTAGAAATTAGGGAATAGTGGGTTTCTATGGTTCTGATACATTCCCTGTTTATGAATGTCCCCATTAACTCTTGATATCATCTCTTTCATAGCATTTCTTTTTTTTCATTTTTTTTATTAAGAAATTTTCTATTCACTTTACATATCAACCACAGATCCCACCTCTTCTCTCTTCCCACCCACCAGCCTTCCCTCCCAAGCCAACCCCCATCCCCACAATTTCCAAATCAAGGTCTCCTATGGGGAGTCAGCAGAGCCTGGCATGCTCAGCTGAGGCAGTTCCAAGCCCCTCCCTGCTGCACCAAGGCTGTACAAGGTGTCACACCATAGGCACTGGGCTCCAAAAAACCTGCCCATGCACCAGGGATGAATCCCAATTCCCCTGCCTGGGTGTTCCCTAAACAGTTAGAGCTAAACAACTGTCTCCCATATTCAAAGGGCCTAGTCTAATCTATATATCCCATCCTATCTAGTCTATAATGCCATAGATATTAGTCCACAATTTATGGGTTTCTACTACTATGGCTGGTCATCTCTGCATGTTTTCCCATCATGATATCAACATCTGCCCACAGTATCCCTCCTCTCTCTCATTGATTGGATTCTGGGAGGTCAGCCTGGTGCCTGGCTATGGATCTGCTTCCACCAATCACTGGATAAAGTTTCTATGATGACCGGTCACCAGAGTAGATGGGTCCAGGCACCCTCTCGATCATTGCCAGTAGTCCAAGGTGAGGTCATCCTTGTGGATTCCTGAGAGCTTCCCCAGCACCCTGGCTCTTCCTATTCCTATGATGTCTTCCTTTATCATGGCATCTCTTTCTTTGATCTCCCACACTGTCCCTGTTCCAGCTCGACCCCCCCCATTTCCTTATGTTCTCATCCCCCATTCTTTACCCTCAATTACTCACCCACTCCCAGTTTGTTCATGTAGATCTCATCTATTTTTCCTTTGCTGGGCTATCTATGTATCTCTCTTAGGGTCCCTCCTTGTTAGCTAGCTTCTCTGGAGCTGTGGGTTGTAGTCTTGTTATCTCTTGCCTCACATCTAGTATCCACTTATGAGTGAGTACATACTGTTTGTCCTTCTGAGTCTGGATTACCTCACTCAGGATGATGTTTTCAAGCTCCATCCATTTGCCTGCAAATTTCATAATATCATTGTTTTTTTTTTTCTGTCATAGAATTTCTTTAAAGCTCTTATGGTTAAAATAATTCCATAGAGAACAGTTATGCAAATATGTAATATTAAACTTCATGATACTGTGACTCATTAGGGCAGCAGTGTGGCTAGCATAGTGAAAACAAGGAGAGCAAATAGCACACATGCTTCTTGAGTCATGCCCAGAATTATGCAGTGCACTGTGTGTAAGTCCTTACCAAGTGGGTCACTGTCTCCAGAGGCCTTGCCCTAAGGAGAGCCACTCATGCTATCCTCAGTTGTTCCCCAAAGCAGTCTCATGGCTCCTGCCACTCTCTGATTTTGTTCAACCCTTTGTTGGAACAAGAAGGAATGGGCATTATCATATTCTTGAAACTTGAAAATACTCCCTAGTGAAACTGTTTTCAAAACATTGGTGGATAGCTGTAGCTGGAAATTTCTCCAGTCTTGCCATGGCCTGCAGCTACTCAGGCCCAAGTAAACACACAGAGACTTATATTACTTATAAACTGTATGGGCATGGCAAGCTTCTTGTTATCTAGTTCTTACATCTTAAATTAATTTTTATTAATCTATAAGTGGCCACATGGCTTGTGGCTTACTGGTACTTTTACGTCTCACTTCCTCTGTTGTCTCGCTGGTGACTCCTGACTCAGCCTTCCTCTTCCCAGAATTCTCCTCTCTGCTTGTCCTACCTATACTTCATGCCTGGCTACTGGCCAATCAGTATTTTATTTATCAACCAATCAGAGTAACACATTCACAGCATACAGAACATATCCACAGCAGATAGCATCCATTTTCATATGGATGCATAAATATTATGGTTTTTTAGTATTCACAAAACTGTTTTTCAAGCTCTGCAATGAAAGCTTTTTATTTAATCTTGAAATTAAAATATATACACATTGATTTGTTCATGCAACATTTTCACTATGTCTAAATTTTTTTGGTACTTTTGAAAATCTGAACTCATCATCAGACTTTCTATGGATAGATTGATTTTGACCATAGAGGAAAACCATCACACACACACACACACACACACACACACACACACACACACACACACACACACAGTATTAAAATATCACTGAGTATATTGCTATACACACACAGTTGGAATGGTAAAAAAGGGGATGAGGAGCTGAGGAAACAGGGTGAACATGATCAAAACACCAAAGTTTTAAATCTCAAAGAACTAATCCATGTATTATTTGAAATATTTTTCAGAATTGATACAACTATAGATTCAATGTAATTAACAGCTACTAAAGTCAGTAGACTTTAGTTATTTTACTTTATAATAGAAGACACCATGAATATGTGTATGACTTATTCTTCTTAATAGAGATTCTGTTGTCTAAAGCAGCCCTTATGTCTTTTCACTTCTCTTACTGCAGACTGTTCAGATTTTCTGAAGATCATTCACTAATATAATATTTTGTTTGTGCTCCTGGAGCAGGGAGGTAGGAAAAAAATTCAACTCACTATATACAAGGTAGCATTTCGTTATTCTGGACAGCAAAAATATATAAACTGGGCAAATCAAGCAAAGCTTTCCCATAACCTGCCCTGTAGTAAATACTGTATTGAAGAGAATCATTATGAGCATAAAAGACATTCAAACATGGAGTGAGAACTAAATGTGATTTAAATGAGGTTTGAACAGCAAAGAGCTAGAAGGTAAATAACATGTGTTAAGTTACATGGTGAAAGGACACCTGAAACTCTCTGTTATAGGAAGAATTTTGTGGCAACAATGTTTGCAAGATGTATGGGAGGTAATAGAGGGAGCTAAAATTGAGGGTCTTTTGAGGAGTATCATGTTATAATACAGTGGAAACTTTCTAAAATACATACATATATGAAGGTGGTCTAAATGAAGTTGCTCAATAATGAAGGACACAGAGTGCAAACTGGCCATCTCTTGTCACTAAATGAAGCTTCCAGTACCAGGTGTAAGTTAAAGCTAATTGAGTTGTTGGACACTGGGACACCGTAGGTATCCCCAGGCGCATCAGGCTGCTGCCAAGACAATAGGCTACTCTCCACAAATTGACAGCAAGGTCCCATTGATGAAGACAACACCCATGCAACTCATTGAACATGGAGATGCCGAGCTGGTGCATAGAGAGCCTTCACCCCTATGCTTCAGCATCTTTGGTACAGGAAGGTACTCTGCATGTTATCAATAGAGAAACTCAAAACCAAGCCAGCCACAAACCATTTATCTTGAATGGGGTAGTGCCTGCAAAATATGTTAGAGCAATGGTGGCACAAAGTTTGTGGGAATAATCACCCAATGACTGATTAGAAATAAGGCCCACTCCAGAAGGTAGAACCAAAACCCAAAACTGTTTGGGTGACCAAGAACCTGAGACTAGATAGCCTAGGGTTCTAGAGTAAAACTAAATAATAGTCATTTAATACATGAAAAAAATGTAGTGATAAAATGACAAAAATCTACAAAAGAGGCTGTATAAAGTGCATAAGAACCAGAGAGGACAGAGAATACCAAGAAAACAAGCCCTTTGCAAATCAACATGATTAATGCTCAGATGAGCTCACAGGGAC
>CABHPR010117072.1:0-18257 GCA_902168415.1 Peromyscus melanophrys
ATCAAAATACCAAACAATCCAATTAAAAACTGGGCTACAGAGCTAAATAGAGAATTCTAAACAGAAGAATCTCAAATGGCTGAAAGACATTTAAGGAATTGTTCAACACCCTTATTTATCAGGGAAATGCATATCAAAATGACTTTGAGATACCATCTTACACCTTTCAGAACAGCTAAGATCAAAAACACTGAAGACAGCTTATGTTGGAGAGGATGTGGAGCAAGGGGAACACTCCTCCACTGTTGGTGGGTATGCAAACTTGTACAGCCACTTTGGAAATCAGTATGGTGATTTCTCAGAAAATTGGGAATCAATCTTCCTCAAGACCCAATGATACCAAATGGGGCATATACCTAAGGGATGCTCAATCATACCACAAGGACACTTGCTCAACTATGTTCGTAGCAGCATTATTCATAATAGCCAGAACCTGGAAACAACCTAGATGCCCCTCAACTGAAGAATGGATAAAGAAAATGTGGTACAT
Organism: Peromyscus melanophrys; assembly: GCA_902168415.1. Classification (NCBI taxonomy): domain Eukaryota; kingdom Metazoa; phylum Chordata; class Mammalia; order Rodentia; family Cricetidae; genus Peromyscus; species Peromyscus melanophrys. The sequence goes on from CABHPR010117072.1 coordinate 491, forward strand.
ATACACAAGGGAGTACTACTCGGCAGTAAAAAAAAAAAATGACATCATGAAATTTGTAGGCAAATGGATGGAACTAGAAAATATCCTGAATGAGGTAACCCAGACTCAGAAAGACAAACATGTTATGTACTCACTCACAAGTGGATAAGAGATGTAAAGGAAAAGATAACCAGACTACAACCCACAGCTCCAGAGAAGCTAGCTAACAAGGAGGACCCAAGAGGGATGCATGTATCACCCTGGAAAAGGGAAATAGAAGAGATCACCATGAGTAAACTGGAGGGGGGCAATAGAGGGTAGGCAATGGGGGATGAGAACATAAGGGAATGGGATTATTGAGCTGGAATAGGGATGGAGTAGAACAATGAAAGAGATACCTTGATAGAGGGAGGCATCATGGGGATAGGGAGAAAGCTAGTGCTAGGGAAGTTCCCAGGAATCCACAAGGATGACCCCAGCTTAGACTACTAGCAATAGTGGAGAGGGTGCCTGAGCTGGCTTACCCTGGTAATCAGTTCAGTGAATACTCTAACTATCACCAGAGAGCATTCATCCAGTAACTGATGGAAGCAGATACAGAGATCCACAACTAAACACCAGGCTGAGCTCCAGGAGTTCAGTTGAAGAGAGGGAAGAGGGATTATATGAGCAAGGGGCATCAATATTATGATGGGGAAACCTACAGAGACAATCAAACCAAGCTACTAGGAACACATGAAATTTAGACCAACACCTGTGGAGCCTCCATGGGACTGGACCAGGCCCTCTGCATAAGTAAAACAGTTGTGTAGCTTGATCTGCTTAAGGGGTGCCCAGGCAGTAGGATCAGGATCCATCCCTGGTGCATGAGCTGGCTTTTTGGAGCCCACTACCTATGGTGGGACACCTTGCACAGCCTTGATGCAGGGGCAGGGGCTTGAACCTACCTCAGCTGAATGTACCAGGCTCTGCTGACTCCCCATGGGAGGCCTTACCTTTTCAGAGAAGGGAATGGGGAGTGGGTTGGGGGGAAAGGCTGGGGTGGCTGGAAGAGGTCAGAGAGGGGGATCTGTGATTGGTGTATAAAATGAATAAAAAAATTCTTAATAAAAAAGTTAAATTAATGCCTACCATGATCATATGAGTTTATTCTAAATGTGCAAAATTGGCTTAATATTTAAAAATCAAATGTAATAATACTCTATCATCTCAACAATAGACCAAAAAACAATAATATGCATACCTGTATCAATTGACCCAGAAAAGGCTTTGATGAAAATCTAACATCCATTCTTGATGGTATAAGAAAAAGTAAAAGCTCCCAGCAAACTACAGAAACTTCCTAAGTAATAGAACTCCCTAAGCATAATAATGCCATCTATTGGCTCAGCAGTTAAGAGCACTTGCTGTTTTTGCAGAGAAAACAGGGGTTGGGTTCCCAGCACCTACATCAGGCAACACCTGTCAATAAGTAAGGATGGAATGAAAAAGAACAAGAAGAAAGGAACACAAAGGTGTAGGAAGGAAAAAGTATGTTCCTTACTGTGGTGGCACAGGTGGATTTACAGTATATAGTTGTCAAATTTGATGATGTTTTATAGCTTAAATGTGTGCAATTTATTGTACATCTGTAGACCTCAATAAAGCCAGTTAGTTTTTTTTTTAATGTATGGATACTTTAAAGCTATTTCTCATTTGATTTCTCATTTTAAAGCTTTCTTATTTGATAATCTTTCAGAAAAGAACTCACAATGGAAAGACCCCTCTAGATTTACCAAGAGCAAGAATAAACTAAATAAATACATAATAGCAAACCAAAATTCACATTTCAATATCATAAAGTTAAATAAAACCTTAGGTCTACTTAGTAGTTTATAATTAGGTCCATCTGCATACATAATTGTACTGATGATCATTCATTACATCCACTGTACAGCCTGATACATGGCATGTCTTTAAAAGCTTCTGGTGCGAGTAATCATAGAGGCCAAAAAAAAAAAAAAAAGTAGTCAGAAGAAAGAGATTTAAACATGGAGTCTGGGTTGGGGGACATGCATGTGGAGGCCAGAGGACAACATCAGGTGTCCCTCTTCAAAGAGCATTCACCTTTCGCTTGAGGGTCTATCCACGACCTGGGCCTCACCAAGAAGGTTAGAGTGCCTGACCAGTGAGCCTCAGAGATCTCTCTGTCTGCACCTCCTTAGAGCTGGAAACAGGTGTGGCCCAGCATGCCCAGCTTTCTGCTTTATTCCCGTCAGTTCTGATGGTTAAACTATGGTCCTTGGGCTTACAAGAGAAACCCTCTACCCACTGAGCCGTTCGCTAGTCCAACACTCATGAATCAGAAAACATGGGTTTGCCAGAATTTTGCTGGCTGTTTGATCTGTGGCTTCAAATTTTGTGACCCTAAAAAGTGAACAATTTTTGTGAGGTTCAGTTTCCAGTCCTGATAAATGGGAACAGCTAACACTTGTATCTTAACATGTTTATATTTAATTTGGCAACGTGCAAGTACAACAGTTTTTAAAGGAAAAGCTGTATGTATACATATATAGAAGATATTATTTATCTGAACTGTAGAGATAATAGAATTGTGGGTTCCTATGTAGGGCTTTTCTAATTGGCTTTAGCTAATAAATTCACTACTTATTCTCAAAATAAAAGTAGCTCCAGGGCCCCTGCCTTGAGGTGTTTCTTTGTATTAATTCGAATGGGAAAAGGTGGTCAACCTTCAGAACTCCCTGGAAAGTGAGTATTTACCATAAAATTAGAGACCCAGATTGTCACATTATCACGAAAAAGATTTTAAAAATGACTTTCTCAGCATATTTTCTGAAACCATATAGCTGACGTGAGTGACATTGTATTTACATGACACTCTGACAGAAAGGGTAACAAGATGAAAGCTGTGTGGTCCAGCGACCTTGGCATCAGTCACGCTGAGAAATAAGTCAGAGATGGTGTCGTATAACTTTCATTTGAACCATTAAACTGTCTGATGGGTTTTTCCCCATTTGAAAATAATTAAAGGTCCATTAATTTCATTGTCTGAGTTACTCTCTCAGACATTCATTTCCTTGGTAATTTTCTCATTAGAGCAGCACAGCTTTCACCAAGGGCACAAGACATGTCAGCACACACAAAGGTTCCTGCAAATAGAATTTGGTAGTTAATCATATGCCGAATATCTGAGGTGGAGTAAAGATGGGTCACTACAGGACTAAACTTTCAGGAAAAGAGAGACTGAAACAATGCATCTTTTACTTAGCAGCCTTACCTAGTCACTGCTTGTGACAAGATGGCATGGAAGAGCAGATGCTATTCTGTTACAAATGGAGACATATAAGAAAATGAGAACTACAGTCACCAGAAACTATGGTTTATGCTCAATTTTATTTTTTATGTCCTTAAGACTTTCAATTAAGCTTGTGATATAGTTTTATTTTAAAGGGGAAAAAGAGAAACACATTAAACATATAGTATTTGAATATGCATCAAACATAGTCTAGCTCTTACCTTGCACTGCCATAGCTTTATGGTTTCTGAGAGCTATAGGACTGATGAATTAAATTTTGACTAAGCTCTGCTAGCTTGTGAGAACCACTTCCTCTAACTGTGAGAAATCAAACACCTGCAATATCCTGACTTAAGGAATACATAACCAGAGCTACCCAGTTCAAGTTCATATTACAGATCTTGTTTGCTAAAGAATGTTTTAACTGTTACCTTCAGTGTTTGGTCCTGCAATCATGCTAACTGCAGTGGAAATTTCCACTGGTGGGAATGGGACTTGAAGGCCACCCTCTACATTTTTGAGGGAGTCACTTGGACTACCCTGACCAACCATTCTAAACGAGAGCTTCTCATGTCTGATACATGAGGTTGTGTTAATCTATGGTTCTTGTGGGGAGCATTGTCTGCCCAAGTGGCTTAACTTCCTCTCTCTCTTTCTCTCTCTCTCTCTCTCTCTCTCTCTCTCTCTCTCTCTCTCTCTCTGCTGTGTCTGTGATGTGTAATTTTAGGCAAATACAAAATAATATGATTCCTTGAGGCTTTATCAAATAAGATCATGGGGAGCCCAGCCTGAAGGACTATATCTACATCATAGCCCCTGCATTTCTATGGCTCAGAGAACATTATAGAAAAGAGGGCAAAGGACTGTAAGAGCCAGTACCAAGAAATCTGCAGTGAAACAGTCTTTCCTAGAAAAGACAGAACAAACAAAACTGGAAGTACAGCAATATCAGTGGACATGTTAGCACGGAGGGGTGAACACTTCAAGGGATCTCACCCCCAGAAAAAGAACTACAGGCAACTAACGACCTCTGTGGGAAAAGTAGCCTTCCCCAGAAATGAGCCCCTTTATTGGTTGTCCAAAACAGAGTACTCAGCCCTGAAACCACATATATACAGTATATACAAATACATACAGCACACACACATATATATATGTATATATATACATATATATATATATGCATGCAACAATAATGAAGCTAAGGAGTCTACTAACTTGAAAATGGGGGACATTAATGGGTTCAAAGAAGGGTAGCTGGGAGGGGCTAGAAAGAGGAAAGGAAGAAAGGAAAGTGATGTATTTCTATTTCTTTTGAAACATGAAGATAAAAATTAAATTTTATCTGTTTTTATTTTAAACAAATATGTGTATTAATTTTAGTAAATATTGACAAAACTGCTACTTAGCAAAACAGCAAATAAAAGTAGTAAATGAGAAAAAGTCCAATCATCATCGAAATGGGCCGACACAGAAGTGAGCTCATTTGCGGCCCTATTATTTTTTGATCACTAAGTTAAAGTAAGCAGCAAACTATGGGCTTCTGACTGAAATGGGTCTTCAGAGCAAAGTGGCCAAGCACCACTGTTCTGATGCTGAAGGGTTGCTCCTAAAATGCCTCAGAGAGATGCAGAAAGCTGTGATCACTAGGAAAGCTACTTAGCCTCTCTCAACATCGATTTCTTCATCAGTAGCAAGCGGCAATAATAACAGTATTTGTCTTATCATGTGGTCAAAATTCCTTCACCAGTATAAATGAAACAGTTGAAAGCATTGTAAATGGTAAATAGTCTTATGTTCTATGTGTTATAATAAACCGCTTAGTAGTGTAAACTTAGCCATTTAAGATCTTAGAATGGAAACAATGATATCTTTAGCCACCTTGGGTTTTTTGTTCTGTGCACATTCTGGTCCCATTGAGTGTAGATATAGACCTTACCCAAGCGCATTTCCTTCTTGTGTTTTCCTGTATCTATCAATGTGATGGTATGGAATGGAGAAGACTGAAATAACAAGAGTGAAGTAAAGCAAAGTTCATGGTCATCCTCCATATGCAAAGTGCTAGCCCATTAAAAAATAACTTTTTAGACTAGACTTTTGCTTTACTTTAGAAATAGTCTATACCCATCACATAAACTAGCAGATAAATAAGCAGAAGTTTGAATTTGAGCTTATAAATCATTGCAATTAGAAGGTATTTTCTTCATTTGCATATGGGCAATGGTCAATGAAGGGCTGAAGCTAACTGATGCAATTTGTGAGAGATGATTGTGTATATATCTGTTCCACTTTCAGGTTCAGTGGTGACCACTTAAAATTAGGCAGCTTATTGTTTGTTTAAAAGAAGTATCTATGGAGTCTCCAAGCATCTAACCAACCAAGTGTCTTCCATATTCCTATTTCTTCTTCTCTATTTCCATTCTATCTCTATTCTACTCCATTTCCACTTTCCCACTCATATGTTAAATATCTATACCCATACCCATTAATCTGTGTATTTATTTGCCTACTCATTATACCTACATCTAACAGCCCAAATCTACATCCATCTACATCTATATTGACACCTATCCTTAACTTGGTACCTGGAAAACATTCCATGAATGTTGGCAAATGCTAAAATTATATTCTTGTTTTTTAGTTATTGTTTCTTTTGCTTTACTTTGCTTTTGCTTTTTCTAGAGATGTAGTAGCTGAGCATTCCCCCCCACACTACTGGTAATGACCTTAGAACTGGGAGAAGGACAGAAAGAAAGAGGGATGTGAATACAAACTTCATAGACAATAGTAAAAATTAATTGGCACTTTTCTTAGAAAGGAACTTAAGGTTTATTTGGCAGTCTCTACACAAGTCTGGAAATCTAATCTTAGCCTTCATCACTCTCCCTTGAAGTAACATTTAAATTCAAGTCCATGATATCAACATGTGCACTTCAGGGATCATTGATGGCCTCATAAACTTGTTTGGTCAAGGACTAACTCGGTTTCTTGTTTTTTCCCATCATTAACTCACTTAAGGTCACTATTGTCTATTTTACTGTATTGGAATATTCTATTGCTCCTGCCAAATCTGAACCTCGGGAAAACCTATGAAACTTACTCAGGAAAATCTGTGCAGACACTTTCCACAGGGCTTTGACTCCCGGGGACTGAGGTAGTATGGGGAAGTTGATTACTTAGGACCATTCTCCTCTGAAACATACCAGTATTTCTGATTGTTGCTGACACTTTCACTTTCTTTTGGACTAGAGCAGAATCCTTTCCACAGAATTCAATTAAATGAGATGCTGCATTCCTGTGTCCTTTTGTCCTGCCTTGGGATAAACTTTAGTTATATAAAAATATTTGCTTTTATGTCATCATGCACGTTCTGTTTTCTAAGATATTTAACAATTAAAACTGTGATTTAAAACTTAAGATTGTGCATCTTCAAAGAGTTTCCCCTCATTTTATGCTTCACTTTTTTTTAATGTGAGACTGTACTTCTGGAGATACAAGCAAACTATTAGAGACAGAAATATAATCACTCCAGAGAACTGTAAGTGCATACAATAAAATTTTCAACTATCAACCAAAGCTGCCTTTACTTATTTTCTAGTATGACAAGGGCAGAAATCTCTTAAGATAATTACATAGCATACACTTTATAGGTAGTTGTGGAGTCAAGTTAGGAGTTATGAAGAGTTTGTGCTGGAAACAAGTAAAATGATTGGGGTTAGGTCCAGGAATATCTAGTGTAGAATGCGATCTGACACCTGTATCTTTGGGGTGTAGTTAAAGAGACAAGAATAGCTACAGGAGTTAGACAATGAGCCAAAATAAGAAAAAGGAAAAGAGGGAGGGAGGACGGGAAAGAGGAGGAGAGGGAAGAAGAAGGAGAAGAGAAGGGGAGAGAGATTTGCTTTATATATTCCATATGTCATCTTACCTTTTTCTCTTCGACTTGTGAAATGAGTGAGCACATACATCTCAGGGGATTCATAAAAGTTGAGTCTTTTGACTTTCCATTTTAAAAGTTGGCACTGGAGGATTAAATTAAGGTCTAATCAGGAATGTGAGCCAGCATAAAGATTCATTAAATGCTGTAGCTCAGCAATGTCTTTGAGTAGTTAGGAGATCTTAAATCAAACCCCTCCTCAATATCTACTTTTTCCGGACATATTCTGCTGCTATCACATTCACGTTTTTGTTGCTCCTTTCTAAACTTTCTCAATATTTCACAGCTTCTAACTTCCATAACTTTGTAAGAGGACAATTAATCATTATGAGTGTGAAATCAATATGTTACTGCACTTCCCCCAAAAAGACATGTCACACAGAACATTCTAAATGAAAGAACTGGTCCTGAGCCCATACTATTCCAAAAGAAGGATTCATTCAAATATATCTGTTAATCTTTCTCACAAAAACAAATTTTATAAGAGTTGGCTGAGGACAGATAGATAATATAACATGGAAATCCCCTGCATGATCGCAGCAATTCTCTAGAGCATGCTTACTGTTAATTTATGACTTTGCACCTTCCATAAGAACTATTGGGAGGAAATTCTTCTAGGCATACTTACTCTTTTGAATGTAAGTTCATAAATCAAACAATGTATCCCTGGAAAAATTATGGGCAATATACATTATTTCAAATAATTACTAGATTCTCCTTCATTTCAAAGAGGTAAGAGGCAACAATTAATAGAGTAAACAATGTTTAATGTGAAAAAAATCTGTGGAAGTCTTATCAAAATAATGTAGCAAACCTAAAAAGAAAGAAAGAAAGAAAGAAAGAAAGAAAGAAAGAAAGAAAGAAAGAAAGAAAGAAAGAAAGAAAGAAAACACAGAACCCAAATGACTAAACATAAACATGCAATCAAAAGAAATTAGTGCCGGGCGGTGGTGGTGCACACCTTTAAAACCAGCACTCAGGAGGCAGAGGCAGGTGGTGTAACTGAAACTTTTCTATGTTCCTACCTGGTGGCCCCGCGGTCCCACAGCCATTCAAACCCAAGTAAACACACAGCGGTTTATATTAATTAAAACTGCATGACCTATTGGCTCAGGCTTCTCACTGGCTGATCTTATATTTTAAATTAACCCATTTCTATAAATCTATACTTTGACATGCGGCTCATGGCTAGCCAGTATCTTTACATCTTGCTTCTCATGGCTGCAGCTGGCAGGGTCTTGACTCAGCCTTCCTATTCCCAGAATTCTCCTTGTCTGTTTATCCCGCCTATACTTCTGCCTGGCTACTGGCCAATCAGTGTTTTATTTATCAAGCAATCAGAGCAACACATTCACAGCGTACAGAACATCCCATAGCACAGGCGGATCTCTGTGAGTTCAAGGCCAGCCTGGGCTACAGAGTGAGTTCCAGGAAAGGCTCCAAAGCTACACAGAGAAACCCTGCCTCAAAAAAAGGAAGAAAGAAAGAAAGAAAGAAAGAAAGAAAGAAAGAAAGAAAGAAAGAAAGAAAGAAAGAAAGAAAGGAAGGAAGGAAGGAAGGAAGGAAGGAAGGAAGGAAGGAAGGAAGAAAAAGAAAGAAGTTAGTTAGCTAGTCAAAAGTCAACTCAGAAAACACTGAAGCAGCATGAGGGCTCAGAAGAAGAGAATCTCTGGTGAGCATACTTTCACTTAATGTTAGTTTAGTACCTCATACAGTGAGAGAGATGTTTTACATTGAAGGTTAATACATAATAAATGAGTAGGGTGGCACGGTGGTTAAGGGCACCTACTGCTCTTGCAGAGAACCAGAGTTTGGTTCCTCGAACTTATGTCAGGTGGCTTACAACCTCCTGTAATGTTAGTTCTAGGGGATCCAGACACCCTCTCCTGGCCTCTGTCTGCACTTGCCTTCATGTGCACATACACACACTCAAACACACACACATTGAAATGAATGTTTTTAAAAAATCGAATATATAAAAATGACTCCTAAGCAGAGAAGAATACTAGACTTTATTTTCTCTTTTGAAAAGAATCCCGAAAGAAAACTTTCAAAAAGTGACAAATAAGCTTATAGATATTGCTGTTTTCAAATGATCATGGAAGAACTCTATGTATGGCAACTGAGAAGACTATTGGCTGAGATCCACATTAGGTGTATACAATACACATAGTGTATGTATCTGCCATAGTAACTGTAGATAATATTAGTCCTACTCTAAAACTCTTAACAAAGATTTGACGTCTTTAAAAAGGTGCAGAATAACGTCTAAGTCAAGCAGAATGATGAGTCATTATTTTGTCATTTATTAGATATTCTCATAAGCCACTTAGACTCCTTTCAGGAACATCATTTATTACTGACTTAATTACATGAACAGTTAATGAAACACACACACACGCACACACACACACACACACACACACACACACACACACACACACACATATATATACACTGAAATAAATCTTTTTAAAAAGCGTATTGATTGTTAAAAGGGACCACATTTTCTTTGGGAGGCAAAGAATTCTGGCTTTTATTCCCAATGCCTTCACTTAATAAAAGATTTAAACATATTACCTGAAACTTTTATTTTTATTTGGTTGTTCTTTCAGTGCTGGGTATCAAACTTCAAGCACGATACACAAGTGTTAGTCCATTGAGATACAACTTCTACTACATAAGCTTTTTAGATGTCCGTTTCTTCATTTATAAAATAGGAGCAGCATTAAGTAAAGTATAAGAGATGACTGGAAAGGGAGCAGCTTTATGAAGTCAAGTAGAAGCCCAATTCAGGGGAAACATCCAGGAGTCTAGATAGAACCTGAAGCAAAGCTTGAAGTAGTGGTAATTGATTGGCAGTTTTAAGAATAGCAAAAGAAATACAGGTCACAAAAGAATGGGAGGCAAATAGGGCATATATGGCTTGGAGGTCTCTGATTTATAAATGATTCAGTCTTCCCTCTGTTACTTGCAACAGCAGAATACAGATTATAGAGCAACACCAAGCCCCAGAATGGACATACGGGAGAGATAAGGATAGACTTTATCTGCCTCCATCCATCCTGGAGTACATATTAACGATAAGCAATTGCTTAGAGGGAGAAATTTTCTAGTAGTTTATCTGCCAATATTTTCCTCTAGTCCTGGAGCTCTCAACCATGATCATATAAATAACTCCAATAAATTTATTCTTTCACCAACCTGGACTTATGCAAAATCTTTGGTCTGCTGATGTCCTCTCTATTTGGAGTGAATAATGATAAATATTGATAGGATTACAAAGAAAAGTAACTCAGAAATCAGACTTTTCTTTATCATATGTTTTAAATGTTGTGTGAAATTAAACTCGAACCATGTATACTATTATTGTTACCTTTTTAAGAAGATGGAAGAGAAGAAATGCCTTCAAACATGAGAAAGGATTTCAAATATGAGAAATGCCTTTGTAGAGATGCATAGGCTCATCTATTTATTGTGCAGTATACTTATTTATTTAATAAAATGCTATAATGTTTTGATTATTCTGGCTCCATAAGTAACTAGCTGTGAGATTCTCAGCAAATGACCTCACCCCTTTGTTCCTCGGTTCTTCATCTACAAAGCTGGAGGTAGTGATTACTTTTATGATTGGTAAAACTAACTAGAGTGGTTAGAAAGTGATGAATTTTATCAAGTGCTCAAGAAAGGTTATATTTAGAAGTATATTTTGGCATATTCATACACATACACACATATAAACCCCTATGTACATGCAAAAACATATTGGCCACCCAAATAAGCTTTCAAAAATAACATAATTCTGTTTTCTCATTTTAAGTAAAATATTCCACTTCATTATATTTAAATATGTAAGAATTAAGGGAATATAAATAAGCTTCTAAACTGTAGGTCTTTGTCAGAAATAGAAGTGTGTTCTCTGACACTAGAAAATAACATTACAAAGGCAATTAACAGATTCAAGTCATTGGGTAGTTTTGTTTTGTTGTTTTTGCTTTGAGACATTATCAACAGCCATCCATGATTTGAAAAGCAAAGAAATAATCCTATAATACTCCCTGCCCTCCTTCTCTGTTCATTTTTAAAGATATACTACTTCCATTTTATTCAAGTTTATAATGTTTATATTGTGGTCTTAAACTATTATCACCCTATTTTTTTTAATTTCCATGTGTAGTCTACATATAAATGAACCCAAGTTTCATCAGTTTTGTTCTGGTTTTATTTTGCTAGTTTGTTGTTGTTTCTGTTTCTATAAACAGTCTTGTTTTATATCATTTGCTTTGACTATGCTTCAATTTTCCCTTCATTGTCTGCATTTTATGGTCAAGTAAATCTTTTCAGAAAGGGATCAAATGTATTATATCCCTGGGCCTGCCCTAGATGTTTGTCTCCTGCCTTTATCCTCAGAAGACAGTTTGGCTTGGGATGTAATTCTTGAGTGCAGCTCAAATTCTTCCATCATGACTTTTATAGCCATTCCTCCACTGCCTTCTAAGCATTAAGCTTGGCACAAGTCAAACCACAACTTCCCCCAATTCAAGTGCTGATGCCTGGATTTTATCACCAGTCCTCTTTCAAGGAGGTTCCTAAAGTGTTGTATTCCTTGAGTTTTCCTATCCCAGAATATCTGCCAGTTACTTCTATACATGCGTGACAAGATGATTGTGTATGGTATTATTTAGTCACACTTTCTTTGCCACAATACTAAATACATATTGCTTTACTATCTTTTGGTTATTGGCTATTATGGAACAATCTAAGGCCAGTCTGTCAGAAGAGGGAAAACTAGAGAATTATTCCACTGTTGGAGTTCATAACTTAACACAAATATGTAAAAATATTACTTGGAATATGACATAAGCTATCATATAGAATCATTTTTCTTCCAGGAGATTATTTATCATGCCTTCATTATATTACCTAATTCAGGCACACAGTTTTCTTGTGTTGGCTAGCCTTGGCCTTCTCCCATGTTCTGGGATGACAAGTATGAGCCACCATTTTAGGCTTTGTTTCAGTAGTTACTTAGACTATATTTACCATGCTTATATTGACTCTATTAATAGTTACCATTTCAACCATCAACTGTGGCAACTATTTCTAAGTTGTTTTTTTTGCATAATAATATTTTTTTGGTTTTGGTTTTATGAGACTGGGTCTCACTCTGTAACCCATAGTGACTTATCAGGAATCTCAGGATAGTGAAATATGAAATGCACAGTATTTAAGAAAATAATTACAAGCACCAGGACCTGTGAAAATGTCCAGTTGACAGCTTTGGATTCAGGTAAAGAATCTTAGAAATGTATAGTGTGTAATGGCAGAATACTAATCAAAACCTAAATCACTGATGTCTTTGGGCCATGAAAACAGAACCTGAGACAGCATGAGGATGCTAGCTAAGCACCTGAGATGAGTTCCCTCATCCTGGCTTGCTGTTAACTACATTCAGTCCATCACTGGAGCATACTAATATCAATTTCACCACTCAGAATGGAGAAAAGGAATTTGAGAACTGGCATGTTAACTGTGTAACCTGACACCAGAAGCAGCACTGGCAGAAGAAAAGTCTCTGAGAGCCAGTGTGCTAAGTGTGTCCACAAGGTTTGCAAAGAATTCTCATCAATGAGGAGGTCAAGATCTTGGTTCACTACAGGCACAAATACAGGTTCCATAAAGACTATTTCCAAAGATCACTACTCTCCCACAATTCACCTTACCCTGAGGTTTCTTCTAAGCACAATTGCAACAACTAATCAGTGCAATGTTTTTAAAGATGCCTGTGTGGTCAGTATATTTATGGGATGTCCAATTCCCCACCAAAATTTCCTGCTTATCATGGCTCCTGCTCCTTCACTTCCCTTAATAAATGGTACTTTTAATAAATATTAATATCTAAATGTTTGGTTTTTTTACCTTAAACATGTCATTCCATTCACAAAAATACTAAGAGAATCAACAGACTATTTATACAATTTTAAGTATGTGTATACCAAATATTTATTTTTGTTAGTACATAAAGTGTTCTTTTTAATGAAGGAGACCTATATCTAAAAAGAAAATTGGCAAAAGAAAAGGCAACAAAGTATATATTCTTAAGATAATGTAAAAATATAAACAAGGAGACGCTATTCGCACACAAAGACTTAGATCATTTTGTAGAAATAAATTCAGAAGTAGCTGGTAAAAATTTGCATTTATATGTTTCTAAAAAGTTCTTTGAGGACATGCATAAAGTATTTTAGACTATAAATAGCCTTGAAACCATGTATTGACTTTTAATAATTTATTTGCTTAAATAAGATTTCAAATTTCTATTTTATTAACATAAAAGTAGAAGCCAATTAAAATCAAAATGCACTTTTAAAAATACTATGCACAAATTGTTGCAATGGAATGACATGTTAGTCTTTCTTGTAAACTTTCTAAGTTGTTTGGAAATTTTGCTGACCACATCCCTAAGTTGGGTTGTCTAAAACTATGTTTATTTTGGACATAGATTGTACTGTACAAATTCCTAGGGTAGAACACATCATTCCACAGATGTTTCTGGAGCAGCCACTGACTTGTAATGACAGAATTTTTTTGTGAAAGGGCTATATTTCTAAAGTATGCATTTTGTATTTGTTATTCTCAAAAACATTTTTAGGAACACACACAAACCTAAGCTTTACAAATCCTCTAAATTTCTTTTTGTTTTTCCTTAATATAAAATCATAAAGGCCAAGTGTGAAGCAGCATGTGATTAAATTTGAAAAGAGCGGTGGTGGTCTCCTTAAATCTCAGCACTAAGGAAGCAGAGGCAGGCAGATCTCTATGAGTTCAAGGTTGGCCAGAGCTTCCTAGTGAGACATTGTCAAAAACAAAACAAAACCCAAAAACTAAATTTAAAAAAAAAAAAAGAATCTTTGTAACAATAGCTAAGAACTATAGCTTATTCCTTATATTATTAATACTACATTCATTACTGTATACTTTATGTAACTAGCAATGTGACAAAAGGCCGTTCCCATGAGCACAACCTTGAAAACATTAAGTCTTCAGTTAGCAAACAGGCTTCAGACACAGTAAATATCTGTTTTTAAATATTTATCATTTCTTTTTTATATTTTTATTATTTAAAATAATTTTTAAATTTAAATATATATTGATCATATTCTTCCTTCCTATGGGTCCTTCCAGGTCTCCCCATCCCTACCCACACAACTAAGTTCTTTCTCAAAAAAAAAAAACAAAAAACAACCCCCCCAAAAATCCAAAAACAAAAACCCAATACAACAACAAAACTCCCCAAACCAAGAAAACAAAATAAAACACCACCCAAAAGTAAAAAATAAAAACAAAACAAAACAACAACAAAAACCCACTAAACTGTAACCAAATAAAAGCACATAAAAAAAGATGTAGAGTCCATTATATGTTGGTCAAATATTCTTGAACACAAGGCCTACCCTGGAGTGGTTGATATAACCAGTGTCACTCTATTGGAGAAAACTGATTTTCCCTTTCCCAGCAAGTATGAATGGCAGTTCAGTTGTTAACCTTTAACCTAGTGTCTAGATTTTCATTCATTCATTCATTCATTCATTCATTCATTCATTCATTATTTTATAAAATAACAAGACAAACCAACAGAAGAAAAAGAACCCAAGAGAAGGCCTAAGAGTCAGAGACTTACTAAACTGTTTCTCTTCAGATTGTATCGTCTTTTTCCTTTCACAGTAAATATCTTTAAAATACTGTTTATCACTATTTAGTTTTTTTTTTTAAATAACATTCAGTCGAGGTGGCCAATGTTTTTAAAAATTCTTTGTCAGTAAGCTTGTTAAAATGAGATGCAAATTTAAGGTTCTTGATTCTCCTCTGTCTTCTACACATGCATATTATATCCACAGGAGGCTGTGGGACATCATCAGAACTGTCCTGTGTGATCCATGTTAAAGAACATTTGAAATTCAGAGTGTAATCAAAAGCTTCCAAAATAAGCAAGGTAAGTGAACAGCAGATACTGTTCAACTGGGGATAATTGACATTCTTTCAGTGTTTATCTTATAAGAAAATGTTTAAAGACAATATGGAAAGTAGCTGATTAAATGAATAGAATTTACGGTAATGTGTATTTCATTAAAGTCTTAGTATTCTTTTCCTAAACTTCAAATATCTCCTCTAAACCTAAGATGGGGCATTTCCTGTCTTTTTCAGTTTGAGACTTACAGTCAAATTTTCCTCTATTTTTCTCTCTAATGGAAAAATTATTAAGCTGGAATGCACGGAAGGGCATTTTTTAAGCACAGAGAAAAAAACAGAGATTACTGAGAAAAAAATTATTTAATAACCCAAATATTTTTATAACTACGTGAAAAATCATTTTCAAACTTTGGAGAATTGTTATTTATACTAAATACGATGAACTGGAAGACTGTATATTTTATCTAGTCAGTCGATAATATTATAATGAATTAAGAGAAACCTTACAAACATCACAGGGCAGAGTTTTCAGTAGTAGGGTCAGACATATAGTAGAAATGTTCAAATTATAAAGACTCAAATAGTAAACTTACTTTTCTCTCATGGAAAAGGAACTCAAAGAAACAAGCAATGGAAACCTCGCAAGTGGGTCATCATGGAAAGCAACTCCATCCAGCTTTCTACTGGCCATCCTTTGAGTGTGGAATTGACATGCATTTCAAGAATGGCTGTTCCAACAGTCCAGGCAGCAGAATGAGGACAGAGTGAGAAAAGGCAAATGTCTTGTGCAGGAGGGAAACACTACAAATCTTATGAAACATCTCAAGTTCCTTCAAGACCCAGAACTTTCTAGTTGCCGGTTATTACAAGTAGAGCGACTCCTTCAAATGCCCACACCCAATCGTTAGGACTTCTGGGTATGTGACAGATAGAACTGTACATATAAAATTAACATATAGACCTAAGAACAGGAAAGATATACTGGACTGTCCAAGTCAATCATATGAGTCCTTAAAACCAAAGAATATTCGACAACTAAAAGACAAAAAAAAGACAGCTTAAGGGAAAGTCAGAATCCAAGCATGATTCAATACCTGTACCTCTCTTTGTCCTAAACATAGAGAACCACACAGTAAGGACCACAAAAAAAAAATTCAAATTGTCCAGGGCAGCCCTTGGCCCACAGGAGTCAGAAAAGAGGAGTTTCAGCCCTACATTGAGAAAATTAGATCCTGTTAATAACATGAACAGAATTGAAGGGGTGAATTCCAATAGGAGCTGCATCATTAGCACCTTGATTTCAGTTTTGCAAAACCCAAAATACAAAAAGAAGCAAAACTACCCAGAAATCTGACCCACAAAATCATGTTATAACAAGTATACATTGTTCTGAGTTACTACCCATATACTAATTTATTATATAGCTGTTGAAAAATTAATATACAAGTGCTGTGGATGTCGCTCTGTGTGCTGTGAATGTGTTGCTCTGATTGGTTGCTAGATGTGGTGCTGATTGGCTGGTGGCCAGGCAGGGAGTATAGTCAGAACAAGCAGAGGGGAGAATTCAGGGAACAAGAAGGCTGAGTCAGGAGTCGCCAGTTGCCTCCATGATGGGAAGCAAGATGTAAAGATACCAGTAAGCCACGAGCTACGTGGCAAGGTATAGATTTATAGAAATGGGTTAATTTAAGAGGTAAGATCTAGCTAGCATGAAGCCTGAGCCATTAGGCCATACAGTTTTAATGACTATAAGTTTCTGAGTGATTATTTTATAAGTGGCTATGGGGTCCTTGGTACCAGGTGAGCACAAAAAAACCTTCAGCTATATACAATAGAGGTCAGGATTTGTGACCTTTCTTATATGTGGCAGATAATAACTCTAGGTTAATTTGTTGAAAAAAATAAGGGAGTATGTGTTTGTTCAATAACTTGTCTCTCCACCATACAAGGGAAAGCAAAAAAAAAAAAGTTAGGCTTCATATTTAGCATTAAACCAAATTAATGTGTATAACTTCCAAAGAAGCCTAAAAATTCTTAGGGATGTTTTTGGATGTACTGAGCCTTTAAAACTGAATGTAAGGAAAGGCAACAGCAGAAAACTTAAGACACATATGATCCTTCTAAAGTTCCCTCAGTGGTTCTCTAGATGCTTCTCTGACTTGCCACTCCATTTACACACACAAACACACTCATGCTTTTCAAAATATCCAACATCATTTCCTATAACTTTCATTCTTTTGTAAGCATATTTCATCAATTTATGTAATTATTAAAGTATAATCTGAGTAGTGAACACAAACTTGTACTAGAATAAACATTGTACTTGGTCACTTTAGTGCAACAACTAGAAATCAACATATCTGGAGATGGAACAGAGGACCTTAATATTATACATAATTTAACTGTAACTGTAACTGCAGGAAAGCTTGGCATGGTACGTGCCTGTAACCCAGCACTTAGAGGCTGAGGCAGGAAGATCTTCAGTCTAATCTGAACCACAAAATGAATCTTTGTCTCATAGAGCAAACAAAAACCCATTGTGTGTGTGTGTGTGTGTGTGTGTGTGTGTGTGTGTGTGTGTGTGT
>CABHPR010117073.1:9985-31027 GCA_902168415.1 Peromyscus melanophrys
TAAAAAAAAAAAAAAAAAAAAAAAAAAAAAAAAAGATAAAGAGCCAATGGAATCCATTCTCATTCAAACCCCAATAGTCAGCCCAGACTATAGCATGAGGCGGTATCTGAAAAGCAGACATTTCATATATCCACTTGGATCTGAGGGACGTCCAGAGTGTCCAGCCTGCTGTACTGCTGGGAACAGAGTACCACCTGTTAGACCCTGATTCCAGGGACCACTGTTGACTCATTTATTTCCTAGGACCTGTGTGTACAGGAAATACAATTTGAATGAATGCCAAATACAGTCATTCCAAGTTCAAGTAATTATTTTGAAATTCTGAAAACCATCAAAGCAATTTCCTTTTTCAGACTCTCTGATTCTGTAACTCAACACCTCCCTGTGGCCTGTGGGACTCTCGGGAAGTTGGTTATTCACATGAGCTATCTGTGTTAATGGGATTAACTGGGAAGTGGCCCGGTTGGACCTTAATTTAAACCACATGCAGCCCTCCACTGGGGGAACAGAGACATTTCCAGCATGGGTAAATTGCCGATTATACGAATCAGATTGCAAAGTTTTAGAAAAATGATGGCAGCATGAAGTTTGCCTCTTCCGTTGTCAGAGATGCTCCCACACTGTCCTCTGCTGACACTGGCCATGACCTCAGATTGGCTCATGGACCCATCATGGACCCCTCACAGTTCCGCTTCCTTCTTTACAGCCAGCATAATGGCGGGTGCAGCTCAGACGCCGCCCGCAAGCTCCCCTGGACTCAGATGCCACATCTAAAATTCAGCAAAAACCAAGCAGCCGCAGAGGATCACTGTGAGTGCAGCCGAGGCCATGGGAGGTGCAGTGGGAACACCAGCCTGCCTAGCCCGGGCCGCTCACTGTTCACACCCCTCAACACCTCCTTTAACCATTTCCCAGCTGCAGGAGGTGGGAGGGACAGGGGAGTTAAATGCATGGTGTGCCTGGCTTAGATCCTGGCCCTCTGGAGGGTACTAGTGGGACAGCCCGTGCTGCTGGACAGAGGCTGGATCTGAGGGCGGCTCAGCAGCCGGGGTGGTCATGTCCACGTGTTACAGGCTGTGCCACAGGCACTGGGAGAGTGGCTTCAAGTCTCAGACTTACTCTCCAGTGACTCAGGAAGTACAGCTAGGTAACTACCAAGGGAATGCTTGCAGCCATGGTCAAGCCCCCAGCAGCTGGGGACCAGGAAAAGATGTCTGTTCGGTTGCTGCAGCCTTCCTGTTAGTTTGAAATCATCTCAAAAAAAAAATTTTTTTTTTTCCTGGTTGTGTTTTGTTTTTGAGGTAGAGTTTCAAATAGCCTGTGCTAGCCCAGGATGACCTTGAACTCTGGATCTTCTGCCTGCATCTCCAAATGCTGGGATTACAGACGTGCCGCCACTCCACCTGGCAGAGTTTCTCTTCAAATGTCAAAATTATAATGTGGAATCTAAAAGATACAAGGGGGCACAAATACATGAAGTATCTCTTTTTTGTTGGTTTTATTTTGTTTTCTGGAGACAGGGTCTTACATTGTAGCTCAGGCTAGCCTGAAATTTACTATGTAGCCCAGGCTGGCCTCAAAGTTGTCTAGGTCTTCTGGGTGCTGGGAATCTATCTAGTCATGAGCCACCGTTGGCTGTAATAGGAATCTTAAGTCCACTTTCTAAATATGTGAGAACTTACAGAAAAAGACAAGTGTCCAAAAAGACACTTACAGAAACTGTCCAACAGTGAAATTAAGAGAGTGACATTGCACACACCATAGCATAGCCACAAGCAAAATACACCTTTTCCACTCTCTGCTAAAGGGTCAGGTGTTTGTTTGTTTGTTTGTTTGTTTGTTTGTTTGTTTTAGACCAGGCTGGCCTCAAACTCACAGAGATCCACCTGCCTCTGTCTCCCGAGTGCTGGGATTAAAGGTGTGGGCCACCGGGCAGTCTACCAATTTTGAAGATAACCTTGAGAAAAGTTGAGAGGCAGAGCCCAAGAAGCCTTCCAGCAGCAGACAGAGGTCCTACCTGTCCCAGGCGTCACACAGTTTGGGCTCCTTCTGGGCCTTACGTGGCACTTGCCTGTCTGGGAATGGCAGTCTCCAGCATGGAGCCAAGAGCATACCAGAAGGCCTCACAAACACGAAGCACCTCAGAGTAAGCTATTACTTTCCCCAACTTTCCAAAATGGGCTAGGAATCCATTCAGAGTACTTGTACAGCAAAGAGCTAACAGAAACTTTAATGAAAATTTGACTTTAGTAGAATTAGAGCTCAATGGCTTGAATTTTGAAGCCTAATTTCCATAAGGCTATGGAGTCCTCAGTTAGCAGCCCTAGACTCTGAGGTGGAAAAGGAGCCTAGAGGACTTCCAGGTCCCTGGATGTCAGCACAGTGGTGGGTAGGGTGGAGGGAGAGTGAACATGCCTGGCGTGCGCAGACCACGGTCACTCCACGTGTCCCTGCTGCCACTGCAGAGCCACAGAGGTGAGCCTGACCCTTTTCTCAGACCAGCCTAAAGCGGTGAAAAGAAAGTCTGGAGCAAGGCTGGTAGCACACAGTCTCTGGGCTGGCTGAGCAACCACAGAGGAAAGAGGGTCACCAGGGCCCCACACCTGACTCTGAGGACTGGGTGTGTGGAGCACGTGCTTTCAAGAGATACCAGTGGAAGCCGGCGGCGGTGGTGCACACCTTTAATCCCAGCACAGCAGAGGCAGGCAGATCTCTGTGAGTTCAAGGCCAACCTGGTCTACAGAGGGAGTTCCAGGGCTACACAGAGAAACCCTGTCTTGAGAGAGAGAGAGAGAGAGAGAGAGAGAGAGAGAGAGAGAGAGAGAGAGAGAGAGCGCAGTGGTTCAAGAGACACAACCCTGAGGTTCCTTAGTACAAGCCAGCAGGTGAGGGCTGATGGTAACAGAGTCATCTTTAAGGAGACATGGGGGCCATAATCCCAGCATTGGAGATGCTGAGGAAAGAGACATGAACTAACTCAAGGCCAGTCTAGACTGCGTACTGATAGCCCATCCAAGGGAAACAAAACACGGGAAAAGGCCTCTCAGGATTCCCGGCACAGATGATGACGGATGCTGGTCTGGTGGTTCCCCAGGAGAACATGGACCACGAGTTTTGATCTCATTCATGCGGTGGGCTGCAAAGGAAAGGATGGTGAGGGCAAGCCACGTAGAGAGTGCTGGGTCCTCAAGGGAGGCCAGGTCAGAAGCTAATGGTAAAGAAACAGCCAAGTGGCTTGGCAAGGGCAGACAGCAGTCGGAGACCCTGTCTCGGTATCTGTGGTGGTGGCTGACACAGCACCATCTGGTGTCCCTTGGCAGCAGCTAACTTTGTCACCTGCTGCTGGGGGCCTCTGAAGATCCAAGTTGAAGGTCCCCTGCTGCCCTGGGTTTCTGTTTGGAGTAAGCCTTCTTTCTATTCCTTTGAGTTGGAGACAGCCCCAGGGTCTACATACTTTCTGGAGTTGTGCAGTGGATTAGTGATTGGAGATCATATGCAAAACAGTGCCACTTCCCCAGAATTCCCAATTCTGAGCTCTTCACCTGAAGGCCTTCTATGTTAGGGGAGTCTTGCTGGTGTGACTAAGGCAGGGAGATCCTCCTGATGTCACTGGGGTCCTTCTGGGAGGGACACAAGAATGTCCCAGGAGGAACTTCCAGATGGCAGGTGTGATAGTGGAGATTGGAGCTAGAGAGACAGACTCAGAGAAGAAACTCCAAACCAAAGAAAGACGGAAGCCTGGAGGGGCTGGAGGTGGAAAGGAGACTTCCCCAGCATCCTTGGGCATTGACCCCTGACATCTTGACCTTCAGCCAGTGAAGCCCTCGGAAGTCTGCCTCCTGAAGTGAAAGACGGCAGACTATTTTCGACCACCAGAGACAGAACTGCAAGAAGAGGTGAGGGGGACACCCCAAGACTCGGGCACTGCTGAGCCGTGATGTGGGGCATCTATCTGCCCCTGCCAGCTGGTTCAACGTCAGTGTTGGTTTCCAGAAGTTGAGGTCTCTGGCTCAAGGCTAACCTAGGGGCTTCTGTGGGATGTCCAGCAGAGCAGATCCAACCTGTTGGGGGACAAGTCTAAGTATGCTCTGTAGGATGCGAAGTACTTGAGGAGATTGACTCAGATGTGGGGTGCAGGTGGGGGAGACACTGATGGAGCTCCAGGGGCAGCCTGAGAACCGCTGGGGCTAGAAACATGCGAAGCTCCTGAGCTCAGCTGGCTGCAGTTTTCCAACTCTGAGGGCTTATTCTACCCCCACAGGGGACACAGGTGACAGCGGCAGTGTCCTTGTAAGGGGAGGTACTTGGTGGCACATGGGTCTGTTTCTTCAGGGCTAAAGAGCAGAGCTGCCTTCAGGACAAGAGCGTCAGCGGCTGTCACGGGTGATGTCCCTGCTGGAGTTGCTGATCCTTCTTACACTGGACTGCACTAGTGTTTCTGGCAGATTCCATGCGTAAAGATAAGGGAGGAGCTGGCTGAAGTCCCTGCACCTTTGACCTCTGACTGGGTCATTTTAGTGGAAGGGGCCTGGTGACGTTGTCTGGCCCACCAGTGTTTTTGGGGAGATCTAGAAGGCTTTTGATTCATCATGCTATCTCTCAGAAGCCAAGGGCAATTCAAGCGACTGACCTTTGAGAGGCCTATGTGGGGGTATTGTGTTCCCCAAAATATTGTGTATGCTAATAAACTTATCTGGGGTCAGAGAACAGGACAGCCACAATATGAAACAGAGGTTAGGCAGTGGTAGCACACGCCTTTAATCCTAGCATTCCAGAGACAGAAATCCCTCTGGATCTCTGTGAGTTCAAGGCCACATTGGAAACGGCCAGGCACGGTGATACACACCTTTAATCCCAGAAAGCCACACCTTTAATCCCAGGGAGTGGTGGTAGAAAGCAGAAAGGTATATAAAGCGTGAGGACCAGAAACTAGAGGCATTTGCCCTGGAGAGGCATTTGGCCTGGAGAGGCCTTTGGCCTGGAGAAGCATGTGGCTGGTTAAGCTTTCAGGCTTCTAGCAGCAGTTCAGCTGAGACCCATTCTGGATGATGGCTCGGGACATCCAGTCTGAGGAAACAAGACCAGCTGAGGATCCAGTGAGGTGAGATAGCTGTGGCTTATTCAGTCTCTCTGACCTTCCAGTGTTCACCCCAATACCTGGCTCAAGTTTGATTTTATTAATAAGAACTTTTAAGAATCATGCTACAGGCTTAGTCATCTAGGGGTTAAATATTAGGTCTGTCGACTGATCCCTTGGCCTCTGTTCACCTGAAGCTCCCCCAGCAGCTCTGATTTTGGAAGAACCTGCCTAGTAAGTGTGAATAGAGCGGTGTGGCCTCAGAGTGGCACTACATGGGTCTGTCTGTCCTTCATCTGTATCTACTTGTCAGACAGTTTTCTTCAGACCCATGGTGCCCCTGGGTGCTTGAGCTGAGGGCAGCCACTGCTTGGAGAGTGGGAAGACATAAGTTAGCAACTTAGCTTCCATTTTATAAATTATTTTTTACATCTAACATAGAAGCTGTTTTTTGTTTTTTGTTTTGTTTTCTTGCCAGACAGTGGTGGCGCATGCCTTTAGTCCCAGCACTCAGGAGGCAGAGGCAGGCAAATCTCTGAGTTCAAGACCAGCCTAGTCTACAGATTGAATCCAGTTCAGCCAGAGCTACACAGAGAAACAGTGTCTTGAAAAAAACCAAAATAAATTAAAAAAAAAAGCTGTTTTTGCCACCATTCCCCTCAACAAGGCCTTTTATCTAAGTGCAGGCTTTACATGTGTAGAAAAGGGATCTCAGGATTTTACCCCTGTGTGTGTATCTCTTGCTTCCTCTTGGTCCGTGATGCCAGCCGAGGTTGTCAGCACAAGGAAGCAGACTCGTGGGAGAAAGCAGGTTATTCTTCCCTTAGTCTTTGAGCTGAATGTCAAAGCTGATCACTCCACCCTCGCTCAGCCTAACCACCGCATGAGGCATGACCACAGGGGGGTTCTGACCACATACAGATGGAGTTGTATTGTTACCTAACACCGTGCCTGCCTGGCATCGTCCTCCTCCAGTCTGAGGCTCCGTCCCCATCTCCTGCCTCTTCCCACCGTCTGTGACAGTGACTTAGCTGGGACTTCACATGGCTGCAGCCACTTCCCATTCAGGCTTCATTAGATCCCTAATGGAGGAATTTAGTGACCTTTAGCTGTAGTATGGATCAGAACCGGCTTCCTCTTTGAGACGCCATCATGTGTGTGTTTGCGGTCTGGTGATGTACTCTGGGTTGCTTCTACCTTTGGGCTATCTTGAGTAATGCTGCTCAAGAGTCAGACCCCAGGCTGTGGAGGTCTGTTAAGTGTTTCCTGTTCAAAATGCCACAAGCCAGCATGGAGCCTGAGCCAAACCCTCTGCTGCAGGCTGAAGGGAGGTCACCTCAGAAGGAAGAAGCTGAAAGGTTGGGAGCAGGGGCAGGAAGCCAGTCCGAGTGAAGGTGAAGGCTTTTCCAGAGCCTTCCCAGTCTGATCTGTGAGGAGTGGGACAAGGCTTGAGCTCAGGACTTGGACACAGGATTGGGCCTGGCCAAGCTGGAGCGCCCAGGGGACCCCCAGCAGAGCAGGGCTGAAACATGTCTTACTTCTGCTGAGAAGAGGAAGAGTGAGCATCTTATGTGTGTTGTCAGCATGAGTGAGGAAGAGACATTGAAGGTTCAAAACACAGGGAAGGAGATTCGTAATGGAGGAATTCAGTGACCGTTCCCAGGGTACCCAGTAAAGAACTGGGGGTTCGTGTTCTGGCAGGAGTGGATCTTAGATACCCTCTGCATCATCTCTTGGCCTCCAAGTGATGATATTAATTCATCTAGTGAGGAACTTTCCCTCTGGGGGAGGTCGCGTTCTAGGTAACACACATCCAGGCTGCATAATTGCACTTTGTTTTTAGAGACATGTGTTTCTTGTTCTTTGTGAGAGCTTGTAGTAAATACTAAGCGTCAGCTGCAAGCTGTCAACATCTGGAGATCCAAGTCCGGGGTATATTGACAGTAACTCGATGGCGGAACACTTGAGTGTGTACAAGGCCTTGGGTTCCATCTCTGGCAGCTGACAAAAAAAAATCGGGAGAGCAGTATATATATATATGGGCTGTCAGCTTAAGTCCCTGAGTTCTGCACTGAGAGAGATGGGAAGCAGCTCAGCAAACCCAAGCCATGACAGCCCCAAGGGATCATTAACTTTCCATGTGACGTGAAACAGGTGACTTGGGGACAAAGAAGGCTGTGTGGAGTTCAGGACTGGAGCCTGTAACTGAGAGGGCAGCCCTGAGGCTGGAGGGTATTGGTGTCATCCTGCTTGGCTGTTACTGTTCCTCAGCCTGGGACTGTTCTGAACCCCTTATCATCAGGCTCTGGAAAATCGTGGAGACACAGGGATGGTGCCCAGGGCTAAGAGCCTCTGGGTGAGGAGGTCTTGAGGTTCAGGTGGGCAGAGGTGAGGCCACCACCACTCATTAGGCTGTGCAGGACACTGGAGGGCGTGAGAGGAGAGGCTTCTGGGGTGGGAGAGCTCTTCCAAGATACTCTCTGGGGTTCTTATGAGGACTTGGAGACTCTTACTTCCAGAGACATCCCATCCTTTTCCGGCTCCTTGCGTCGTGTATTGTGTGGACTCCGTTGTGCACATTCCGGAGAATGACCTACAACAGAAGTACGGAGGGATCTGAATGAGTTTGTTAAGTATATAGCAAGCTAAAGGTAAAAGAATAAATAGCGAGTAGCAGCTAGAGAGGGGCAACAGGTAGACAGCGACACATCATATCTGGCACTCGCAGCATCTAGCCGTTGAGAACAAACAAAAGGTCCTTACAGGGCTTACAAACAGAATGGACTGGGGGAGCATGCTGAGGTGGGCAGCCGGAGTTCCTGACCAGCAGAGTGCAGGGTGAGCGGTGGCCCCTCAGTAAGGCTTCCAAGTAAAAGAGCAAGCAGCAGTGATAGCCAGAGGTGACATCATCAAGTCGAGGCTCACACAGGGCAGAAACAGACTAGAGGAGGCAGAAACAGGACAGACACTGGAGTTCTCAACTGAGCTCTCTCTGGGTGAACTTCCCATGGCTGAACATCTGACTTCGTGTTATTTTTTTTAATTATATTTAAAAATTTTTTTCATACAATATATTTTGATCATATTCTTACCCCTCCCCAGTTCCTCCCAGATCCTTCCCACCTAACTCATGTTGTTTCTTCCTCCCTTGTAGGAAATCTATACCTTGCCACGTGGCTCGTGGCTTACCAGCATCTTCACATGCTGCTTGTCATGGCGGCGGCTGGCAGTGTCTCTCCCACTCAGCCTTCCACTTCCCAGAATTCTCCTATCTCCTTGTCCCGCCTGTACTTCCTGCCTGGCCACTGGCCAATCAGTGTTTTATTTATACAGAATGATATCCACAGCATTCCCTCAAAAAAAAAAACAAAACAAACCACAAGAAAACAAAGCAAAAAGCAAAAAGACAGAAACGCCAAACCATAACAACAACAGCAAAGCTCACACAAAAACATGGAGTCTGGTTTGCATCGACTATCTACTCTCAAGTGTGGGGCCTGCTCTGGAGTGTGGTTCATATACCCAGTTACTCTCCATTGGAAAAAACTGATTTCCCTTCCCCAGTGGGTACCAATTGCAAACAGCTTCCCGGGAGGGGTAGGACTTGGTGTCCGCTTCCCCTTCTCAGAGCTGGGATTTTGCCTGGTTTGATCCTGTGCAGGTCCTGGGCACGCTGTCACAAGACTCTGAGTTCGTATGTGCACCAGTCCTCTTGTGTCTGGAAGACGCTGTTTCCTTGGAATCATCCATGGGTGTAGAGATATGTTATTCATAGTCATTTTATTGCTATGTTCCCTTAGCAGAATAATAGCAGTAGGTCGTCCCCCTCTCCCACCCCAGGCCCAAGGCCTGTCTAGTCTCAGGTTCTTGGCCACTTTAGCAGTGTCAGGCATGGGTTCAGTCTCGTGGAGTGGGTCTTAAATCCAATCAGAGAGTGGTTGGTGAACCCCTAACATCTGTGCCATTATTGTAGCAGTAGATCTTGCAGGCAGGGCACTGGTAGATTGCAGGGTTCGCAGCTAGGTGAAATTGATGGTTTCTTTTCTCTGACAGTGTCTGTGAATGCTAGTCAGCAGGGGCAGAATGCTAGTCAGCAGGGGCAAGGCTTCTAGCAGGAGACCAGCTCAAGTTCTCCCTGTTTGATGACATACATGTGCTATCTTCAGCGGTCGGCCTTACTGCCATGCTGTGGAGAGTAGCCAGTAGCCTTGGCAATAATTTGAGGGAGGGCCTATGAGATCTCTTTACCCAATGACTCGGCAGATGTAACCCATTCCCGGTACTGGGTTTTTAGTTGGTAGCATAGGATTGAGGTCTAGTTGGGGCATCGTCTCTCTCGTTATATAGTAACTACATTTAAATTCCTTTTTACATATTTTAGGAAGCGTCCACAGTATTAAGTTTCTACATGACTTTTCAAAAGCCCTTTAGTATTAGTTGTCTCTCCCCATAATCCTTCCTTTACCCTGCTCTCTCTCCCACCCCCTTCCCGTCCAATTCTATTCTAGTTCCCCTTTATTCCTTTATAACGCCATATTCTAATTCCCCTTCCATGGACAATTCCCCCCTCTCCCTGGTCCCTGACCCTGGTGGTTATTCTAATTGAAACACACATATCTAAAGATT
This sequence comes from Peromyscus melanophrys, assembly GCA_902168415.1. NCBI lineage: Eukaryota > Metazoa > Chordata > Mammalia > Rodentia > Cricetidae > Peromyscus > Peromyscus melanophrys. Next base: position 19,689 of record CABHPR010117073.1, read on the forward strand.
AAAAGCTAACATCCACATATAAAAGAAAACATGCACTATTTATCTTTCTGGGTCTGGATGATTGTAGTTTCTTACATTGACCTGAAAATTAATAATTCATTTTTCTTAGCCGCTAAATAATATTCTGTTGTGTAAATGTCCCGCACTTTCTTTATCCATCCATCAGTTGATGGACATCTAGGCTGTTTCCAATTTCTAGCTATTATGGAGAGAGCAGCGATGAACATGGATGAGCAAATATCTCTGTAGTAGAATGCAGAGTCCTTTGGGAATATGCCCAATTGTGGTATAGCTGTATCTTGAAGTAGATCTATTCTCAGTTTCCTGCAGAACTGCCACACTGATTTCCATAGTGGCCATGGGGTTTCTATCACGGGATGAACAATTGTATTCTCCCTCTATTGGGAACACCTTCCAACTGTTCTCAAGGGCATTTGCTTTACTTTTGGGTTGTTTTGCTATTCTCTCCACTCACAGTTGTGGGGTGGGGGGAACCATTCTCAGACCTGTGGTCTTGGAGGACACTTGACATAAACATGTTTGAGTTGGAACTGTGTCAACCAACCCAGCTTCCAGGGCCAGCTTCCCAGTGAGCTCCAACAGCACATGACAGTTCACCAGGTAATGTACATCCCCGGTTTGTTATGAGTATGTGTGAACAGTGTAAAAGATAAATTATTGAGAGAAGAAAGCAAGCTTGACCTTTCAAGAACTGACAGCTGAAGTCAGTGAGACACTGATGAAGTTGGTTGAATAAAAACTCAGAGACATCCCTGTGGAAAAGTACCACTAACTGTTGGTAAAATATAATAATAATAATAATAATAATAATAATAATAATAATAATAATAATAATAATAATAAAACAAAACCAAGTCCACCACCGTGGAAGACTTTGCCTAGAAAGCAGGAGCAGTAGAAAGCAGTGTTTGTAAGTGAGTGTGCGTGAAGCCTAACATGTCTGCCAGGATGCTGGTAAGCTGGAAGGACATCTTATCCCTTTGTCATCCAAGCATCTTTAGAAGAAGAGAGTGGTCCTTGAGAAAGAAGACAAATGTCACCGCTGTCACCTCGAATCCGCCCACGTCCCTTGGACACTGGGCAGGCATCTGTTTGCTTTTGTCCAAGAACAGAGAAAGCTCGTTGGGTCTTGCTGAGGAGGCTCAGGCTGTGAGATGGCTCAGTGGTTAAGAGCACCTGCTGCTCTTCCAGAGAACCCAAGTTCAGCTCCCAGCCCTCTCCTTTGGTTGTGGTGGTGCACCTATAATTCCGGCACTCAGGAGGTGAAGCATCATGATTGCTGGGAGTGTGAGGCCAGCCTGGGGTATATAGCAAAACCTTGTCACAGAAACGAAGGAAAGGAGGGAGAGAGGGAGGGAGGAAGGAAGGGAGAGAGGAAAGAAGGGAGGGAGGGAGGGGAGCAGGGTGCTGTGGTTTGAATGAGAATGTTGCCTCCCCTATAGGTTCATATGTTTGAATATTTGGTCCCTCGCTGGTGGAAGTGTTTGGGAAGGATTAGGAGGTGTGGCCTTGTTGGAGGAGGTGTGTCACTGGAGATGGGCTTCAGGTTTCAAAAGACTCGCCATTCTGCTCTCTCTGCCTCCCACTTGCAGATCAAGGTGTGAGCTCTCAGCTCTTCCTCTGCCAACAGCGGGCTGGCGTCTCCTCCCTCAGCCTTTCTCCCAGACCACCATGGACTCTGTCCCCTGAAACCTTAAGCCCAAATTCAACATTCTTCCATATGTTGCATTGGTCCTGGTGCTGTATCACAGCAGTGGGGAGTGACTTAAGGGGGAGGGGCATTGTGTGGGGCAGGACTTGGTTCCCTTTCTGTCCCTGTGAGGTGACCAGGACTCTTCCCCAACTTGGGCATCTTGACTTTATCCAAGGAAAGGAACTGCAGGATCTTAGAGTCCTATTCCCGGAGCATGGGGACTGTGTCCAGGCCTTAGGGAGCTAGAATACCGTGCATGGAGGCAGAGATAGAGCTTTCTCCACTTTCCGCTGTGTCCTCAGAAGGAATGAGTTACGGAGAAGTGTTGCCTTCAGATTTACAAGGCGCCATTCTGGTCTGCCAGGAAAAGAAAACCCAGCATTGAGACAGACCTGGAAAAACTATGACTGGGCTCCGGAGTAAAAACAGATGTCACATCCTGTGGCTGCAGTGAGCTTTAGCTCTCCCGACAGGCCCTGGCAACTCAGGTGCCTCCTTCTCCAGGGTCAGTTTGCAAACCTTGGTCATTCCCTGCTCTGTGCCTAGAGGGATTGGCAGGATGGTTCTACTCCCTGTGTTACAGTAATTTAGGATTGTCTCTCTTCCTACTGGAGCTGGCATTTCAGGGCCAGGCCTTCCAACACTGCTCTCTTGCAGGGCAACCAGAGACTCTCCCAGGGTACCTGCCAACCAGGGCTCGGGCAGCCAGCTCGTGGGTGGGCTGGTACCATATTCCCAGCTTTGGAAGGTGACATTTGCTTCTCCATCAGAAACCATAGCTGTTGCCAGTAGCACAGACGAGCCCACGCCCAGCCCAGTACTCTCAGCCACCCAGGAATCTGACCATGGGCTCCTCTGGCCCATCACCCCTGGTTCCTCTGGATCAGCAGCCTGGTACTCCTTCTTCCCTCCTACCTCCTCTTCCTTCCATCCTTCCTGAGTGGTTTCCATGGAGGGCTGGATTTCCTTGACATCTTAATAAGCCACTCCACGATAAAACACAGGACCCCTGCTAGCCCTTTCTTAGAGGCCAGGGCTCATTTAGAGGACTTTAGACCCAAGGTGATGTGGGGTTTTTTTTCCCCCACATGTGTGAAGCAGAAGTTGTTCCAAGCTGCTCCAAAGCTCACCTGCCTTCTGTCAGCCACATACCTCAGCAGAGCTGACAAGGGCTTCCTGGGTCACCCCCACGCTGAAGGCCTTCAGCATCGGGGAAAGGCCCGGTCAAGAAGATAACCTTCCAAACAATGGAGGCGAAAACCTTGCACTTCCCTTATCTGTGCCTGGGAGCGTGGTATTTGAGGTGAGGCCGCTGTGGTGGTTACCTGGCAGAGCGTCACCTTCCCACAGGGCTGTGGTAGAGCCGTCAGTGACTGCTCTGTGCTATCTGGGGCTGAGCCAGTGTGAGCTCGAAGAAAAGTGGCATGTGCCAGTGCAAACACACTTGAAGTTTGCGAGATCCAAACTGCTCCTCCGAAATAGTAATTCTGGTGACAATGTCCTAAACACAAGGACTTTGGCTGGGTAAACAGAGACCTAATGGTGGGTTTCTGTTTACCGGCAACCTCTCTTTAATCAGCCCCCAAATGTCAACTACCCAAGGCGAGGGTGTCTAGTTAATCTGAACAGCACGTAGCAGCTCAGAGACTCCACCCTGTCAAGCATGATAAAACCTGCTTGCTTTCCCAACATTCTGCTTCTCTTTCCCCCCCCTTACCTGCCCCCCAAGAGATAGCCTTGACACTTCCGTAGAGCAGTCCAGTTCAGTGGTTTCACTTATTTTCCATTAACTTGTATTTACATGGCCATACGGTTAAGTCATGGTACATGGACAGAGCAGCTTCAGAGAAGGAGGCCAGGATCCTGGACTTCTGTGAATATGCTCACCTAAACTCTGCTGATATAGACCATCCAGGGTGACAGCGGGGCCCTTGTGGAGTTTGAGTCTCAGATGGTCACTGGCACCTGGGTGTGTAAGTGGGAGAGTTGACAGTAACACCCGACCTCCCCACCTGTGTCTGGTTTACTGGACTTCTGATTTATTTGGTTTTAAGGAAAACTAATCCTTGAAAAACAGTATCAGCATTAAAAAAAATTTTTTTTTGCATAGTGCAAAAGATTTTGGAAGGTTCTAGAAACTCTAGGAGGTGACCATTGATGGAAGTAGAGGAAATGAGAGCAGTTCCTTAGGGTTGTTTGTTTTGAAAGAGGGTCTCACTAGCCCTGGCTTGCCTGGAACTTGCCATGTAGACCAGGCTGGCCTCAAACCTCCAGAAATGTGCCTGCTTCTGACTCCTGAGAATCCTGCCTCAAATGTCAGAGTGAAACCAGCCCTGGAAACCCAGAGGATGGCAAGGCAGGATTTCTGTGTCACTGTGGCCACAGTTCAGGTTAAAACCCTAAGTGGCTAGTCAAGGCTGACAGGAAACCTACAAAGCACCAAGTGGTGGGTTGGTCTGACGGACATCCCTACCTGATACTTGGGAAGAGTTCTGAGCCATGGTTTTTAGGGTGCCTCTCACTTGGGGGCTGCATGACTTTATTTTGCAGAAATGGACGGAGGCTCCGCAGCTCTGGCAGGGATCCCATGGAGGATGCATGTCCTTCCCAGGTCTGCACACCAGGGCGAGTGAAGTCAGTGTGTCTTGGATCTGATGGCAACTTTGATCTACTCCGTAAGGGACTTTCTCCTATAAAATGACTCTGCTTCCTGCTGTAGCTCTGATTATCTCATGGGTAGACAATGAGCCTATAAACAGATCATTTCTAATCAAGGTATACATAATATGGTTAATGTGTTGTGGCTAATTAAATTTACTATATGCCTTATATTTATTATTATTATGTATGATGATGATGATGGTTGAAACAAGTTCTCCATATGTAGCCCAGGCTGACCTGTTCCAGATTCTCCTGCCTGCGTCTTCCAAGTGCCGATTGCAGGCATGGACTGACGTGCTCAGATCAAAACTTAAACTTAAAAAAGCTCTATATATCTGAGGAAAGCTGTACCATAAAGCATATTTGCTTGACAGTAAGTGGCTTATTTCTTAACATGGGACTATATCTGATGGGAAACCTGTGAGCACCCCACAGATTGAAGGAAAGGGTTTAGAGCAGGTCACAGTGATGCAGCGTGAGGCCACACAGACTCCCCCATCGAGTGAGACAGTGAAGCTGTAGCCAGAGCCTTCCAGGGTGGCTCTGTTGACCTGAAGACGGAAAAACAGATCTTCACGGAGAGAAGGCTATTACAGCCTTCAGAATGGGCAGGACATCAAATCCTGTTTAACCCATAAAGTTATCCTGGTTAACTTACAGCAAGGTGGTTAAAAGGGCCTAGTGCCCCAAGGTGAATTAAAGAGTTTTCCTTTTTTAAAAAAAAAGAAAGTATGCTTGTTCAAGATTTGTCATTTGGAAGACAAATGGCTGTCAGATTCGCGTTTCTTGGCAGAAAATGAAAAATTACAAAATACTGGTAATTTGTACTTTCAAGAGGAAGGTGATTTGTTGTTTTTTAAAGTAACAAGGAAAATCAGCATCTTTTGGAAAGACATTTGAGGGAACCTTCTGGAGACAGATGGGCTAAAATTTTATTGTGGCCCAGAATAGCTTAAGTTATTATCAAAATGCTCTTGGCTGCATGTTTTTTTAAAAAAAATAGGCACTAAGGGCTGGAGAGATGGCTCAGCAGGAAATGGGGCTTGCTGCCAAGTCTGAAGTACAGAGACCCCACAAACTGGCCAGATCATGTTCTTAAGGAAGAAGAGAGAGGAGGCAGTATATAGGGCAAGAGGAGAGAGGGGCTGACCAGATCTCTACAAAGCCTGGACAGATGTAGACAGAGAAAACAGACTGGCCCTGTGTTCGCTTTCATCTGGACTCGGGCTCCTGGATTGCTTTGCTTGGTTTTTGAGATAGGGTGTCAAGTAGTTCAAGCTGGCCTTGAACTCACGAAGCAACTGAGGATGACCTTGAGCCTCTGTGCCTCCTGTCCCTACCTCCTGAATACCAGGCTAGTAGACAAGCATTGTACCAACAGAGCCACACCCCCAACTGCCCAGGTAACTTGTGTGTGCTGCGTCAGGAGGGTTAGCGACTGCATTTTCTGGGTCTGCACGATCAGAGCTGTTTAGACCTAGGCCGAAGAGAACAGCCAAATGCTGTCCGCTAAGGGAGCAGGGTGGATTCTGTTGTCTGTCAACGATGGGTGGCAGGTCACATTTGTACAGCAATAGTTAGGTCTATCATTTAGTTCAGGAAATCTGAGAATGTGAAAAGTTACGAAATCTAGTGTTGGTTTGAAAACAAAGGATTTGCAGGCTGTAAAATTAGATCCTGCCTCTTTCCCCTATCGCTGGGACTCGGGGTTTCACAGGCTGTACTGAAGTGGACTGTCCCCCATCTGGAGCTGGCACAGTAAAGCCCTCTGAATCCTCCCAGGAATGTTTGCTAATGGCATCACGTGCTCCATGCCCACCGGATACGGAGGGAAGGGATTTTTATATCAGCACTAGTGAGAATGCCCCTCACGTGAGCAGTGAACATGCTGCCCTGTCAGTGTAGCCTGAGAGAGGGGAACCATTCCTACCTGCTGTGCATTGGCTCTCTCCTCATGATGGGTACACTGTCAATCTTGGGGACATGGACCGGGGAACTCAGTAACATGCCTTCAGTTCCATCCCCAGTACCATATGAATCAGGCATAGTGGGGCACACCGGTGACCCCAGCATGGAGGAGGGTCAAAAGTTAAAGGTCATCCTCAACTATATGTTAAGTTTGAGGCCAGCCTGAGTGACATGAGATCTATCCCATACCCCAAAAAGAATTTTATGGTATGTGGCACATTCAGACTGGACTTGCTGCGGCATCTGGAGGAACCCCAGACAAGGGTAGACAGACTGGCTTCGTACAAGTGGCTGAGTGGGGCAGGCTGTGATCCCTCAAGCCTTACGCAGCCAAGAGCTTTTTGGCTCCATCCACAAACCTATGAACTGCTCCGATGACCCACCGGTCTCCATCTTACTCTCATGCTGTTAGGGCCTCCCTGAAGAAGCAGGAAACCTGGAAGAGGATAGTGGAGCTGGGGGAGAAGGCCTGTTTGGGTTGGGATGTGTGAGCAGCTTGCACCTCCTTTGACAGTTTATTACTAAGAAACCTTCATGCAAGCATTTAAAGCTCAAATAGAGCCACTCATCTGAGGCCAGAGAGGTGGCTCAGTGGTTAAGTGCGCTTGCAATTGTGAGGACCTGAGTTTGAGTCCCAGTATCCAAGTAAGCTGGGTGTGGTTTCATGCATGCCTGTAAATCCAGTGCTGTGGGGGACAGAGTCAGGAGGATCGATTGCCGGCTGCCAGTTTAGCAAAATTAATGCAAGCTCCGGGTTTAGGGAGAGACCTTGCCTCAACGGACTATGAGAGAAGAGGGTGCCTCCTTCTCCTGACCTCCACACATGCATCCTCATATACACCACGCACACACACTCCACACTCACACAAGAGTTAGAAAAACAAGTAGAATCAGTCGCTCACTTTGGGGGATTTCCAGCCTGTTCTGTGTTAAACCATGACCAAGGGAAGTCGTGCCAAGGACAAGCCAAATGCTTGAGTTTCACCACATAAAAAATTACTTTCAGGCAAAAGTCATGCCGTTCTTTCCAAGACACAACTTTGTGGTACTGTCCAAGCCGAGAGGTCTTTGTTGGAGACCAGGACAGTGGTGGCGCCTGGTGAACTGGGACACATTCTGAGGGAAACAAGAGACGGCGTGCCGTAAATAAGTTACGTACCCGTCGGTGCTGTCCAGGAAAGCACCTAGGCTCTCCTGTTGGAAGTCACCCAAAAGCACACCTCGAGGTCTGTTTAAGACCTTTCCAGGGAATGAACTTGCTCCAATGGCTGAAGGTTTGCCAGATGGCTTCGTGGCGGGGCTGAGGGTTGAGGGTAGGAGCACACTCCTGGGCTGGAGTTCTTGATCCCTAAGCTCACTCCAGGGCACACAGAGTTGTACAAACAAGAAACATCAGGGCAGAGGGGACGTCGGGGAGAGCTGTGCCGTAGCAGGCGCATCAGGCTGCCTGTTTGAAGTAATGTAATCATAGATCAAGTTGACGACGACTTGCTTTGGTTAATCCTCGTCGTCAGCCCGAGGGGCTTCAGAGTTACATAGAAGACAAGCTTCTGAGCCAGTCGGTGTGAGGGCGTTTCCAAAGATGTTTCACCCCGAATATGGGCAGCAGCATCCCATGGGCTGGGATCCCAGACTGAATGAGAAGGGGAGGGGAAGCGAGTGAAACTCCAGCGTTCATCTCTCTCTCTGCTGATCACAGACACTGCCCTGCCTCACTCGCACCCACCATGCCTTCCCCACCAGGATGGACCCCCGTGTCCCTGAAGCACATGCCTTCCTTCTTCAAGCCGCTCTCTGTGCGGTATTTGATCTTGGTAACAAGAAGGAACCAACGCTGTGACTCCAATCAACAGAGCTCTAGAGAGGCGTAAAGGGGCTGGGGTGGCAGCAGAGGGTTGGAGAAATGTGGGAAGTGGAAGCTTCTTTAGCATGAAGACGGCGTACTGGGGAAGTCCCAGGCTCTGTGCATAAACAACCCAAATCTAGCTCATCTTTGAACTGAGCATTCCTGGGGATGGTGCCAAACAACACAGCTCAGAACAGAGGTGCTGGGGGCTGGAGAGAAGACTCAGTGGCTAAGAGCACTGGCTGCTCTTCCAGAGGACCCAGCTTCAGTTCTCAGCACCCACATGGTGGCTCACCAACTGTCTGGAATTCCACTTCCAGCAGATCCAATGCTCTCTCCTGGCCTCTGAAAGAACCAGGCGTGCACATGGTACACAGACATACATGGAGCCCAAACACGGAAAATAAGAATAATAAAAGAAAGGAACAGGAGCCAGGCGGTGGTGGCGCACACCTTTAATCCCAGCACTCGGGAGGCAGAGGCAGGTGGATCTCTGAGTTTGAGGCCAGCCTGGGCTACAGAGTGAGTTCCAGGACAGCCAGGGCTACACAGAGACACCCTGTCTCAAACAACAACAATAACCACAAAACAAAAATAAGACAAGAACAGAAGTGGTGAGTGGAGACTAAATAGACATGCCGGAAACTGAGTCTGCAGTTTGATCTCAACAAGGTTAAAATGTAAATTGGAAAAACCCAGCACTCTCCAGGAGAATCTAACAGAATCCCCGCTTTTCACAACCAAACACTCACAGTGTCCAGTACAACGTCCGTGACTTTCATGGGCGGGCAACTTGCCACCCAGGAGGATGTCTGGCAGTTTCTGGCAACAGTTTTTAAATTAATTATTGTTATGCATATGTGTGTGTGCTTGTCTGAGTTTATGGAGCCCACATGTGTGCAGGAGCCCAAAGAGGCCAGAAGACATTGGATCTCCTGAACTGGAGGGACAGACTTGGGGACTCCCATGGCACTGGAGACTGATCTTGGGTCCTCTGGAAGAGCATCTTGATCGTCAGAGCTGACTGTTGCTTCTGTCCTAGGACACGGACAGGCCAGGTACACGTGGAAGCCTACGGTAAAGACAGGACAGCACCCCCAGGAGGATTATTCCATCTAGAACTGTGAGATGATGGCTCAGTAAGTCAAGGTCAGGAGGTTGACAACCTGAGTCCCCCGAACCCACATAAGAAGTCGGGTGCCATGCCGCACATCTGTAACCTCAGCACTCCTACAGAGACGTGACTGGGAAAGGAGAATGGACAGAAGCTGCTGGAGTGCACGGTGCAGTAGAAACATCAGACCTGTGTCCAGCAAGGCGCAAGGAGAGAAACTGACCCCTAAAACTTGTTATCTGATTTCTACACACATGCCTCCGACGTTCTGCTGGGGAACAAGGGTCTCACTGTTGGCACTGACTGCCAGTGTGTACAGAACAGACCCACAGCAGGTGAGTATACAAGCTTTCTCTAGCTCCAGGGGCACCACGACGCACCTGGGGTTAGCCCTGGAAACCATCCCTGTGGTGTGGATCTGCAACAGCCAGATGACCAAAAGACTGAGTGGCAAGACACGTGCTGGGAAGTGGGGCCACCCGTCTGATGGCTCCCACGGGCACCCCAGGGAGGGCCTTCTGCTGGGACCTCCTTTACAGTGATGTCAGGGCAGACATCCTCATCTCCAGGGTTAGACGCTGCCCCACGGATGGGCCCAGGTGGGTGGCTATGCCTGCGAATTCTACTCCTGACCAAAAGAAAGAGGCCCCCTGCCTGCCTTGACTCAGTTGCTCGAACAGGTCATACCTGCTGCTGCTTCGTCAGGAAGACTAGGATAGCCTGAGATGTCAGGATAGTTGTATCTTCATATCCTTGGAGCTCAGAACTTCTCTGACTCTGCTGATTTTTGAGACTGAGGCCTGTTCCTTGTACAGCTGAACAACTGTCAGACATATGGGCATCTGCACGTGGGTACCCTGAACCTGCTCTCTCTTCCAAGGTGAGAGCCATCACCATCCAGACTCTCCAGTTCTGGCTTATGCTGTTGGCATAAGCCTCCCACAGAACTGCAGTCACCTGGGCCTCAGTCTTGAGGTGACTCATAGCCTACACCTAGACAGCCCAGCAGTTGCCTGCTTGTGGCTAGCGCCCTTCACAGGAGCACAGTTCTGAGGATGTGGAGATAGCGGGCTTCCTGGGTTCACCATTCCTGGTTTGCCCAGGAACTCCACTGAAGCATGAATTCAGACCCCTCCCCCCAGCACCCATATATACGCCAGGCAGCATGGCAGCTCTCCTGTAATCCAGTGCTCGGGAGATGCAGACAGGATCCCCAAACACACAGACTAGCCAGACTGTCATTCTCTGGGTTCGAGTGAGAAACCCTGCCTTGAGAAAAGAGGTGAAGAGTGATAAAGGAAGGTACCCAGTGTCAACCTCTGGCCTTCCACATGGAAGTACACACACCCACCCACGTCACACACACATAGTCCACAGACAGTAAGGCAGACTTCCTCCATACCATGTGTCTTAGTTACTTTTCTATTGTTGTGATAAAACGCCATGACCAGGGCAACTTATAGGAGGGAGAGTTTATTTTGGACTCACAGTTTCAGAGGGTTAGAGTCCATGACGGTGGAGTGGGGACAGCAGGTATCAGGCCCCTGGAGCAGCGGCTGAGAGCTCAGGAAATCAAAGCGAGATAACTTTGATTGGAAACCTAAAAGTCCACCCCCTAGTGATATAACTTCTTCCAGTAAAGTCACACTTCTCTCTCTCTCTCTCTCTCTCTCTCTCTCTCTCTCTCTCTCTCTCTCTGAGACAGGGTTTCTCTGTGTAGCGTTGGCTATCCTGGAACTCTCTGTAGCCCAGGCTGGCCTCAAACTCACAGAGATCTGCCTGCCTCTGCCTCCCAAGTACTGGGATTAAAGGCGTGCGCCACCACTGCCCGGCAAGCCCACACTTCCTAATCTTCTCCAAACAGCCACACTGGGGACTGTTTTATTTACCTTTCTGTTGCTGGGAAGAGGCACCCTGACTAGGGCACCTTGTAAAAGAGAGCATTTAATTGCAGCAGACAGGCAGGCATGGTGCTGGAGCAATAGCTGAGAGCTTACATCTGAGCAGCAAGCAGGAGGCAGAGAGAGAGAGAGAGA